>JAIPMN010019807.1:0-16140 GCA_020650975.1 Apostichopus californicus
AAGGGAGATGGCCATACATACATACAGACAATTGCCAGATGCTAGAGCGAGGTTAATACGGTAATGCATAGGTTATATGAGGTGAGGGAGTACGTGCTGTGAATTATAAAATTTGCAATTATAGTAGAAATCTTGACACATGGAGTAGACCTGTGCAAGTGTGAATTATGTATGTAATCAGAAAATGTTCACACAATTGTTGCAAAGCTGAAATACACTCTGTAGAAACCGGATAGAAAAATGATGGAACTTACACTTACGCTTGAGTTGATTTTAACACTTTTATATGCTAAAACCTTTTAAATAAAAAAAAGGTAAATTCATTTAACTTTGTACTTATCAATGTATGTAAATTTATGCACAGCACACAGTATCAATGCTACAGTACAGTATCTCAGTACAGATACTCATTAATTACTGTGCTAGTGTTGAAACCCAGCACTATTGCACAGTCAGTAGTGTTGTGCCCTAGTTGATGATTTTGACTAATGAAAACATATAATAGTTAATTGTACACTAAAGAACTTAATTAATAAAACAAGTTTAATTTGTTAAACCAAAAAAGGAACATTTGCCACGAAAAATAAAATTAATAAGATAGCTGACGGATGTTTTTTAGCCTCCTACAGTAATAAAATTATTAAGTGGTTGCAATCCTCTTTACAAGCAGCCAGGGAATCCTTTCAAGTATGGATTGACTACACCTTCTACCTTGTTATGTTGAATTGTTTATGCTTAGCGCAGGATGCCCTGTTTTTGTTTCTTCGGGATTAAGTATTAAAATACATCTTATAAAGAGCTTGATCCATAAACTCCTCTCAGAAGAGTAATTTTAACGTCTAAAAGTATGTCAGTTGATGCTTGAGAAAAGTGATTGGCCATTAATGGATTTCATAGCATTAACTGTGTGGGGTCTGTGGATAGTATATTGATACTCAATTAATCAGTGGCCTGCTGTACTGTAGTGTTGTCAGTGCTTGACTACAATATACATGAATATGTATGAAGGTGAAGCCAGAAATGAACAAAACACAAAAATCTAGCATGAGATCTAGTAGCTATTATGAGGCCTGAATTTTTGGGGTTGATTTTATTACTCACCAAATTCTTAGTGAAATAATCATTTTTGATTTAAATAAAACATGCTTGCACATACTGAAATTTCATTTATGTGACTTAAATCTATCTATCTTTCAGCCTCTGAAGAAGATCCTGCTAGGATCGAAACGTCAGGCCCGCTTGCATTTACACATTCTCTTACACAGGCTCTAAATAGTGGATAAGCAGTTTGCTAACAGTTCTGTTTTATTTTAACTTAAATCTAAACTGCCTTCATATAAAAGTGTGTTCTAATAAAGGATTTTCGATCTTCCTTACACTCTTCCAGCTTCCTTCCAGTACTACACGTTTGAAACCAAACAGCTGTTCCATTAGTATAGTCTAATCTACGTAGAATGTAAATTTTGCCACATTTCACAAATGCTACAGAAATGTTTGTACAGTTCTAAGTAAGAGCCATCATGGTAACAAACACATAAACATACTTTATGTTGTACTGTATGACTAATAAACCCAAAATATATGTGGATATGTTTCCACGGTTACTAGAATAGGTTATTCTCCACCACATTTCACAAATGCTACAGAAATGTTTGTACAGTTCTAAGTAAGAGGTAACAAATACATACATACTTAATGTTCTACTGTATGTCTACTAGACCCAAAATATATGTGCATGTTTCCATGGTTACTAAAAGAGGTGATTCACCCCCACAACTTCACAAATTTGTTAAACTTAACCTACTGGAGTATACATGTACAGTACTGGGACATTATTGGTAGACACATTAACATAAATAAATCTACACACACACAAATATGGATGATATCCTTTGATAAGTCTTTCTTTAAATTGATAGTTACTTTTGAAAATTGTCAAAACGTCAGACCAATCAATTGTATGGCGTTGGAATAAATTTGTTGATGATGTCATTGAGGACATTGTACATATTTTATTCCTATCTATCTATTTTTTTCCAGGACATTCTTAGAAAGGTACTATTTACCTACCAGTTAGACTATCCAAGTCAAGAATATCCTTTCCTTAGCGGAGGATACAATGATCTGTCCCCAGTACAATCTCAGGGAGAGTTGGCCAGAGCATCTCTGCATTTACTATGGAAGGGCAACGGAGCACCCCCTCCTGTAAGGTCCAAGAAGTATGCTGCCAATGACCGCTACCAAAGCAACAACTACAGAGCATCCGTCTCGGATATCGTCGAAGAATACATGGCGTTGTTGGAGGAACTGGAGGAGTCGCGCGAAAACTCACTACAGCAACGATTTCAGGATTACTATGCACGTTATTCAAAGCTTTTGGATAGGTATAACCAATACAGGGATCAGAGGGTACCACTGACAATGGGAGATGAGGGTTACCAGGACGACACACAAACAGACGAACTGGGGGACAAGATGAACCTCATTCAAGATTATCTACAAAAGGTCTACACAGAGAAGTTTGGAGAGGATGGGAACTTTGTTGATGGGGCTTGGGTGAGGGCAGGTAAACCCCGGGGGAAGGTAAAGGAAGAAGAAGGTGAGATCCAGACACCAGGAGACGATGGCGATGTGGATGTTGGTGATGCTGATCGAGAGGATGGTGATACGATCAGAGATAATTTAGCAGCGTGGATAGAAGATGGTGACAGCAGTAGCTCTTCTTCAGCTCCTGTTGATGAAGATGGCTTTCTAGAATCGAGTTCAACAAGTGAGTAGTTAGTCTTTTGTTCGTTCAGGAATCTAGGGACATTATCAATAGGTGTAAGTTACTTCCCTGTCTTGTCAAAAGATAATTCCATTATTGTAGATCTACTGTGCAGCACACTCAGAAAGTGTTATGCAAAGGGATTAAATGTGGCTTTATTTCGTTTAGGTGTAGAAATTAAGTTCATGTAAGAAAGTTTGAAAAAAAGCAATAAGTTGGTTTAATAGGTACCATATCAAAAAGGAATAACAAAATCCACTGCAGTAAGGCAGACTTAAGTATGAAACTATAGAGAATATCTCAACAGACCAGCTGTCCCTATAGTGTGAACTGCACAGAGCAAATGATTATATCCTATGCAGCTTAGCTGCGGGATGCTGCAGCCCTCTCAGCATCCTCTTCTTGACAGAGTGCCTAACCACTTCTTCATAGGGTCAAAGGTCACGCAAACCTTACGGGGATGGGAAGACATAGTGTTACATCTAGCTTGTTGTTTGTCATGAGTTAGGTTTGAAGTTCACTTTCCAAATGGAATCAGAGTTTTCAAACCTGTTCAGAAATATCGGCAGAAGTGATGAGCAATGCCACCTACATTTGGAAGTGGTTCTTTCATCCTAAAAATTGATAAAATGGGGTTTGGTGTTTGTCTCCATCTTGGTTTTCAATCACATTTTCAAGCTGGTTTTACCCTTATTTACATGACAACACAGCTAGTACTTCCTTCCATACATGTATGCATTGTACATTGTATACATGTATATGTATGCTTCCCTCAATAGGCTACTAGGGATCTTTTAAACTTTCTGTGCTGTTGTCTAACTCTGTTTCTACGTCATTGTAAATAACCCCTGTCTTTAATGTATTTATTTCAAGGTGATAGTGAAGTAACTTTTCTTGCCCTTCTCGGGGAACAACTCGTCCCGTTCCTGAATGAGGCAGACAGGGAGGAGTGGCAAAAACTCAACGAGGAGGAAAAAATACAGATGTTGGAAGAAGTTCTGGCGACGGTACAGGATGGAGAGGCAGTCGTGGATGAAGGAGACGGACGGGATGGCTCGCTGGTGCCACAATTTGATCCTATAAATTTCGATCGTGGACTGGGAGGGGGCTTTGGGAAAGTTGAGGAACTGGAGTCGGCAAAAGGCAATAATCCAGAAGGTAAGTGAGGCAAGAAGGTTTGAAATTTGTAAGAATGTTTCCAGATTGTACTTTGTGGTTGTGTGCTGTTTTGTTGGAACAGTCCGAGGCGTTCATCTAACTTCAAACTCAACAAACCGAAAATGAAAGATCATAATACACTACACTGACAAAATATAAACAACCTTTGTATTGACAGAAATATTGCCCAAAAAATGTGGAAAACTGGTTTGTACCACTTTGGCTCCACACATATTTAAATTTAGTAATGCTGTAATGATATCATTATGCAATCATGTGGATAACAGGGTTGGTGGTTGAACAAACATTGATACATTAGTGTTATATCAAGTTGCATAAAGTATTTCGTTTTTATGATAACCTGTTAATGTTTCTATGTAAAAGTTCATATTTCTTCCTGTAACTCTCTTGGGTTTCAACAGGTAACAACAAATATGCTCATGTATGGACAAAATATGACCATGTGAAATTAATAAAACTGTGACCTTAGTATTGCTCCATTTTAAAAATTTGTTGACTGTTTATTGACTATCATTAAAATTCATCTGCACATCGATTTGCATACAAATGTCTGAAAAAGTCGGGTCCGGACGGTCGTGTCAACCTCAATGGAAAACACCACTGTAGCTGACATTTCTTACACCCTCTTTATTTGTGGATTTGAGGATCAGTAATTGTGGTCAAGGATCACTGACCGATAGCTAACATGAGATTCTCTTGATTAAAGATTTGGTTAGTTGAAGTAAACCCAGAACTCTTGAACTTGTGACAACCTCTAAGATCAGTTTCGTTTCTACAGGTAACAGTATCCTCTGTAATATCCGAGGTTACTACGCCTAACTACCTCAATGCTCTGCTAACAAATCTCGCTAGAGATTAGGTTTACCATCAGAAAAGCTCTGAACCATCAAACTGTATAGCTTTGATTTTATGCACAATTTTACAAATCAGTCCTAGTCACGTTTGATGTACATCTTACTGATTGTCGAAGGATCTGAAGAAGCAAGGGTCAGTCTTATGTTCTGTAAAGGAAATTGCTTAAAGGCAAGGATTTTTTCTTGGGAGAATAAGTGTCAGGGTTTTGTGCGCTATCGTCATATTTTCACTGTTATGCAGCACTTGTGAGTTTGAGGTAATGAAAAAAAAAGGGATAAAAAGACATTTTGGGGATCAATTTAAATTTGCTAAAATGTACTGTAGGCACTTAACACTCATTATCATTTCTAGCCATTTTTATGGACAAAGTTGTAATAATAATGGCCAATACACAGGATAGATTTTAGTGCTACTAGAGATGAAAATTGGGCAATTTTAGTAATTGAAAGCAAGAATATTAGTTAACCAAGTCCTTAAAGCAGTTTGCATACATCAATGTGTTGAAAAAGATTGGCTGTAGTCATATGGCCAGTATTGAATATATGGTGTATGCTATTAAGTAAACATGGTGAAATTTTGCTAGATTGTCTGTATGTAGAGTATGTCGCAATAGTTAGGCTTGCATGTTGAGCCAGTAGATTTTATAAGCAGTTGCATTTTCTTCTAGATTGTGGCTAAAATGATAAAATGTTAGGCCTGGATATCGTACTTGGAGGTGATAATTTCATGAATATCCAGTGGAGTTTGGATGTTCGAGGTAATATTCTTTTGTATCATCCAGCTTTCATATATATCTGTAGTCCTACCTAACCAGTTAAAACGCAGTGAGAATATTATTTACATAGAAATGACCATTGCGCCATAAGTGCAGTCCAGTTCAATATTCGAACTGATTACTCTGTGAGGCACCGTTGGTGTTCAATATCACGTTTGATCCCGTCCTTCAGTTCAAAAACAGTGACATTTTATCCGTACTCAAACCTAATTTGAAAGTACGATATTTCCTGCTGTGCAAAAATTGTAGAAACTTTTGGGCTCTGAGTTTAAGAAAATCAAGCAGATGGCGGGGTTTGGTTTGCTGGTTTTAATTGATTTATTGATGACTGTGTGGCTCTCTCTCTCTCTGATTTTCGAGGGTTGGAAATGACATCAGGAGTTTGAAGCATGTGATTAATAATCCTAACAAGAGTGTTTGTGAATTTAGTTGCTCTTTTACCTGAGTTGGAAGGAAAGTACTGTACTGTCAGTTTAGAGCTCTCTTTTGGTACTCAATAGCTGTGTGTGAAATGCACGATGCTCACCCTAGACTCAGTCCCTTACCATTACAGATTTAGATACAGTATCTCTCTCTGGTACTCAATAGATGTGTGTGAAATGCACGATGCTCACCCTAGACTCAGTCCCTTACCATTACAGATTTAGATATCTCTCTCTGGTACTCAATAGCTGTGTGTGAAATGCACGATGCTCACAGTAGACTCAGTCCATTAACCATTACAGTTTTAGATATCTCTCTCTGGTACTCAATAGATGTGTGTGAAATGCACGATGCTCACAGTAGACTCAGTCCCTTAACCAGTACAGTTTTAGATATCTCTCTCTGGTACTCAATAGATGTGTGTGAAATGCACGATGCTCATAGTAGACTCAGTCCCATTACAGTTTTAGATATCTCTCTCTGGTACTCAATAGATGTGTGTGAAATGCATGATGCTCACAGTAGACTCAGTCCATTAACCATTACAGTTTTAGCTATCTCTCTCTGGTACTCAATAGTTGTGTGTGAAATGCATGATGCTCACAGTAGACTCAATCCCATTACAGTTTTAGATATCTCTCTCTGGTACTCAATAGTTGTGTGTGAAATGCACGATGCTCACAGTAGACTCAGTCCATTAACCATTACAGTTTTAGATTCTCTCTCTGGTACTCAATAGATGTGTGTGAAATGCACAATGCTCACAGTAGACTCAGTCCCTTAACCATTACAGTTTAAGATATCTCTCTCTGGTACTCAATAGATGTGTGTAAAATGCACGATGCTCACAGTAGACTCAGTCCCTTAACCATTACAGTTTTAGATTCTCTCTCTCTGGTACTCAATAGATGTGTGTGAAATGCACAATGCTCACAGTAGACTCAGTCCCTTAACCATTACAGTTTTAAATCTCTGGAACTCAATAGATGTGTGTGAAATGCACGATGCTCACAGTAGACTCAGTCCCTTAACCATTACAGTTTTTAATATATCTTTCTTTTGGTACTCAATAGATGTGTGTGAAATGCACGATGCTCACAGTAGACTCAGTCCCTTACCATTACCGTTTAAGATATCTCTCTCTGGTACTCAATAGTTGTGTGTGAAATGCACGATGCTCACAGTAGACTCATTCCATTAACCATTACAGTTTTAGATATCTCTCTCTGGTACTCAATAGATGTGTGTGAAATGAACGCTGCTCACAGTAGACTCAGTCCCTTAACCATTACAGTTTCAGCTATCTCTCTCTGGTACTCAATAGTTGTGAGTGAAATGCATGATGCTCACAGTAGACTCAGTCCCTTAACCATTACAGTTTCAGATATCTCTCTCTGGTACTCAATAGTTGTGTGTGAAATGCACGATGCTCACAGTAGACTCAGTACCTAAACCATTATAAATGAACCTGCTCCATAAAATCCCATAAATATTCTCCACTCTTCTTACCTGTCTCTACTCAACAAATGCACTCCAAGCTACCTCCCCTGCCTACAAAACCTTGTAAATTTAGAAACAGAGAGGGTGCCGGCAGTGGCCCATGCAAGACTGATTAGGGGAGGGTTTGGCTGTCTATAATATAGCCCTCCATTCCAGGGCCCCAGCCCTCCATCCCAGGGCCAGGTAGGTGGCCAGAGAAATAAATACGGTATTAAAATACAGTAGTGTATTCTCATTTACATCTTTAAACACACTTACGAAAACTTAAATGATAATATATGAAAAAGATATAATAAATTAAGTAACCCTGCGGCCTGACCTGGGCCATGTCATCATGTTTCGTGAAGTAGGTAGATTGCAGTACACCTGGTTGGAGACAGGTAAGGAAATTGCCAAGATCTTAACTCATTTCTGTTTTAAAAAATGAACCACACTAGTCTGGAATGTACCATTTTTATGCAGTGTGTGATCAGGAATGTACCACTTTTATTCAGTTTATATGAAATAATATTTTGAATGAAATAATTGCCCACCCTGCTCTAAGAAGAATTGCCAAGATGCTGTCTCAGTCAAACTTTTCAAACCAAGGCCATTCTAGATACAGAATTTTTGAAGAAATGTTTTCCCACGGATATAGGATGGATAGATAGGTAATGAATATTTAATAATGTTTTTATCGGGGAGGTGTTACCGATGAAAACCGACCATTCTCCCTGGTATATCCTTTTCTGTCAATAAACACTTAGGTCTTTGTTTAATATCCTGCTCATGTCCTAGTTGTTTGATTGACATACCCTCTCTTACCTCTCGCAACTATAAGTAAGAATGCTTTTCCCAAGGAAATGCTGACGGGATAACATTTGTATAAAATCCGACATTACGAAATATTCTCTGCTGTTGATATGAGTAGCTTAAGCTTTTCAGAAGAAGCTGACTTCAGATGAAAAGGAATCCTGTCGTAGAAAGACGGCCGTATTAGTCTGCACAACTTCTGTTCATTATTTACTTCAAGTGTTTTTATCTGTTTGGTGATATAGCTATTTCAGCCTATTTGACTAATATTTGACTAATACTCCTCATTTCATATTTATGAATCATTTAATCCTGGATTTTAACAAAGCTACTTATCATAAAATTAGTAAAACACAAAACATCAAACTCAAATCTTGGAAAGACAAATATGATTTAGTACAATTTGTCTCTGTGGCAATGGAGAGTATTAAATTAGCTCATAACGAACCCAACGTCGGGCAACCCAGTTTAAGCAAGTCCTTGGTCAACCAAACTCAGGGTCAAGCTAATGTTATGTTAAATAATATTGAAACAAGGCGATATTAATTTGGTTCAGAATCAGAGAAACGTAGCCTTCTTAAAAACTTATACAATTATGGAAAGGTCACAAAAATGTAAGTCTCCCTCCAAAAGAGAGAAATGAGAATCACGTAGAGTTGCTGAGGGGCTGTTTTTTGGTAACCGGAATGGTCTCAAGTCAAAATGGGGGGGGAGGGAGAGGGAAGTGAGCATGTTAAGTCCTCATACCGCCCGAGGCATTGGATTTGTTGTCTGTATCCAATGGGTTGGAAAGGTTCCATTAATTTAAGAACTGATCTGGCCTTTAAAGTTGAAAGATTTTTGATGAAATAATTGAGGCTGAATGAGGTCAGATATTGTTGGGATAATACACAAGGACTAGAAAACAAATATTTGTAAACTGTTTTATATTGAAATAGTCAGAGGGCCATTTGCAGTGAAATAACAGAATCTTTGTCATTTTTACATTTCAAGAAGAAACAAAATTCCATCAAGCACTTTGATGAAGATCTTCATGTACAGTACCTTAATTAACCATTTTGTGGCTTCAGAAGTCTGAGAGTCAGTGCTTGGTTGTGTTTGCTTCTTAAGAGGTGTTCTACAGGTCGGGTGGAGGAGGCGAGTTCTTCATCGTATTTACCCTCGCTTACCTGTCTCCACACAACCTTAGCACTCTCGTTCTACCGTCGAAGGATGGCGAGTTGTTCATCGTAACAATCTCCATCACATTATGTGGAAGATGGTAGTTGGGATCTCCTATAATTTAATTTATGGTGAGGTACCAATAAATCCCCCTTCATAATTGTAAGAAGCTATCTCTTTGGTTCATAATTGGAAGTATTAACTGTATAAAAATGTCACAATTTACTTCTAAGGTTTACTTTGTTCTTTAATCTCAGTGGGAAGAGAAAGACCAAAATATAGTAATAAACCTGGAAAATTATTCTACAGAGCCAAGCTGAATCGGGGTAAAGCCAAAGCATTAGGTCGAAATTATTCATTCCTGGTAGCAGGGAATAATTTATCCGGTATCGCATCGCAAAATGCCAAAACGGCCAAATTGCTAGACAACAGGCATGAGCTTTTTCCGTGAATTCGCAGAATATCTGTGATTTCTTTTCTACCTTGGGACAAAAACTATTATCCTAACACACTGTAGCATACGCAAACTGGAGCCTATACCGCAATATTTGCAAAGTTCCGTGATTGTTTTTTATTACCCCAGGCTCATCCCTGAGACAAGTGCAAAGATGTATAGCAGTCTTTGTACGCAGAGACCATAGGACTTTTCATTGGGACAATATTCAGACCGTTCAAAACTGCTATACAATAGTTGAACACATAATTATTCCCTGGGTGATAATTAATTCATCAAGTCACAGATTGCTAACGTATGAAAGGAAAAGATAATAAAACAGATGAACACCTATTCAATTAGTCTGTTTGTGTACTCATCCTTGCTTCTGTTCTGGGCTCTATTTTCCAGTTTGTTTGTAATATCACAGTCATGTTGGTATCCCTTCTTCATTTTCAATAATTTATGTAGATTTCTTTGTGATAGTTAATTTATATGAAAAAATATAGCAGCATCTTGCACTTTGATAGCTGGGTTAGTAAGAGTATGGATTCTAAACCAGGGTTATGGTAAGGATAGGGGTAGGGTATGGTTACGGTTGGGATAGGATTAGGGTTGGGATAGGGTTAGGATTATGGTTGGCTTAGGGTTAGGATTAGTTTGGGTAGGATAGGATATGTTACGGTTGGAATAGGATTAGGGTTGGGATAGGGTTGGGATAGGATTAGGGTTGGGTTAGGTTGGGTAGGATAGGATAGGATAGGATAGGTGAGGGTTGGGGTAGGATAATTGTTAGGGTTGGGATAGGGTTAGGATATTCATAGGAGAAAAAAAGTTGTTCATTGACCATTACACACATGTTTCATCAATTACACTAAGGGTAGGTCAATGCTATGAAAGCACTTATAAAATGTTTTTAAAAAGTTACAGTTTCTTGGGAATCTAGAAATTAAAGAAATGGTATGAGAGGGTTTGGATGGATCCTAATTCTGCTGTGGTCTGTTGTGATGATGAAAATTTTAGAACACTCTAACCAATCTGATCCTTACCCTATACCGCTTTGAGATTTTATTGGAAAGCGCTTTATAAATAGCACATATTATTATTATTATTATTATACCACAATTTAGCCTGAAGTACAAGCTATCCCCACATAGAGCTACAACACTGTAAAAGTGATGCATAAAATATTCTCCCTACTGTATCTTTTAAATTTATTTATTGGAAAATGCTACGTACCAAGTAACCATGACAACCCTACTGTATAAATGCGTATTTAGATATGTGTCAGAAAATAATATTACTGTACCTTAGTAGTTCAAAACAGTCTGTTGAAAAATGTCAAAGAAAACGAAGCTTGACTGTCCTTGTACAATAAAAAGTAGCTCAAATTATTGCTCGCAGGAAGGAATTAGTCTATAAAATTACCTCAAAAAGTAGATCAATTTATTCAGTGGGAGGAATCTTTGGATCAAATGAGGATGAAGTTTAGTTTTCCCGACCTACCCACACACACACACACACACACGAAGCCTATAATCCATTAACACTGAAGTACGCATTAAAAGAACGAGGAGAGCAGGATCAACAAGTGCAACGTAGATTGATGATACTACTTCCGCAAAAATTCCTGAACTGATTAATTTAGAGGCAATTTTGAGGGTTGCATTGTCAGTATCATTGAGAATATTAGAGGAGGCGGAGGATTTAGGACTTAGCCTTAATATCCAGCAACAGGATTTATTCATCTCTTGACGGCAAATTGTCACCGAAAAGAGTTGTTTTAATCCTGCCATCTCTTTATCAAATCCTCTAAATCATTCTACAGGGAAATGTTTTGTTATCTTTTCTGTGAAGAGGCTTTAAATTAGACTTTATTATGACAATAGAAAGGTAGCAAAGAATGTGGAAATTGTGTTGGTTAAGAATGTGAATGTAAAAATTTACAACATTATTTAAATATTAATTTTCCTATTTATGACAACAAAATAGCGTAGGTTTAAAAAAATTAGATTTCCTGTACCTCGCTCCTCTTTTGCCTGTCTCCTGCAGGCTCATATACTCTCATCTACTGCACCTAGTTTACGACAATTAGTAATATTGTTAAAAATTAATTGTAGCAAGATATTTTAGACACCACCTGCCCCCTTCTTCTTCCCAACTGGTGCTCTATCTCCACTTTTATGATACCCCGACTCTGTTATCTACGACCCTGTCGTCCTCTTAGCTCTCTAGGTGACATTCTGTTACTTTGTTTCTTGTATTTTACATAATTATACTGTAGTTGTTCCACCTACAAAGTTGAATGATTCTCAAATCCTTGGCTAGTTCATCTGCACAATGAACCACTTCTCTTGAAAAAATGGGAAATGGAAAATTTGCCTAATTGCAGCTCATCTGTCAAAGAATTGAAGAGGAATATGGTGTTAAGGGCATTTCCATATTCAGAATCATTGGTTTTTCTGGAGATGGAATCAGAATTGAAATGATATTTCGTAGAAGCTCTAACATCATTTTTATCGTCTTGACGTATAAGTGTTTGTTGTCGTAGTAACCGCCCGTCCGTAGATGTATTCATTTGACATTTGTCTTCTTATTTACGGCGTCAAGATTGAAGAGGAGAATGTAGCTTTGGGAATATTATAAATTAATTATCTGGAATCACTGATAGTACGAGAAGGTTACATAGAATAATTCATTCCTATCCCGAGTAAATGAAAATCCATGACAACAGTGAAGTTACCTGATGCCACTTGAACTGATAGATGTAGTAAAAATAGGAAAAATAAAAGAAACAAAAGAAGAACCTTAGTTGGTAATTCACCTGACAGTTTCATCAATATAAAAAAAAATTGTATCAAAATATTTGTTGCTTTTACATGTTTCTGTGTATTTACAATAAAAAGTGATACCAAGTACATATAGGGTTGGTGCACAACAGTTCACAATCACAATGGTTAAATCTCATGGTATCTTGTATGGATCATCATAGAAATAACATATTCATCAAAATATTTGTTGCCTTTACATGTTTCTGTGTAGTTACAACATAAAGTGATACCAAGTACATATGTAGGGTTGGTGCACGTCAGTTCACATGGCTAACTCTCACGGTATCTTGTATGGACCATGATAAAAAGTAACTATTGCTGAAACCCGGATTATCCAAACTTTTTGTGTAAACCAGTAACTACTTATAAGGTGACCTATTATCGCAGAATACCACTACAGGCAACAAATGCTGCGTTTAGTTGGTTCCGATCAAATCAAGATCTAGGGTTGTAAACAAGATATTTGTAATGTGCTTAATATATATTGTAAAGTTTTGCACAGAAATACACTCTAAATTATTTAAAATTAATTCCATTTGTGAGAAACTATATTCAATAACAGTTTTTATCGGTGGGAAAATGTTTCACCAAGACATTCTACACATATTTTTTACTGTTAATATGACATTTTAGTTGTTATTGCACCAACAAAATAATCAGATTAACTGTTCTTTTCGTGTATACTGCAAACTACATGATGCAACTTGTAATTGGTTATAACCTTCAAAGACCCTCCTGGATCAGGTTTTGTTCAAAGCAACTGTGTCCGGTCGTCCGGTTTCTCCATTGTGCATCGCAAAACTAAAAACTGTCAGTTTCGCTTGTTTTTCAAAGTAAGATTTAAAAGCTCCAAGTGTCAATTTGTATCATCTTTTCTTTTCTCTCTACATATTCTCTTCTTTTTCAACCATACATGCCATCTCAAATCTTTGGGTTAAAACCTGTCAAATTGTATTTCTGTCTTGCCTGGAAAACGTGCGATACTGTTGACACACGAAAAAAAATTAAATTATCTCTTTTGTCACGGCGTAAGATTGGCTGTTGTTCAGTAGAAATGTAAGTACTGAAAAAAAGGCCTTGATCTAAACTGAGGGTTGCAGTATGTGCATATGTGTTAACTTCCATGAATATAACAGGGTATAGTGTATCAATTTGCTTGACATTTAAGAAACATATTGAATTCCTTGTTACACAACCATCTGTCAGTTTCTTTCATATCTTTAGTGAATAGTTAATGTCATGCTTCTACTCAACAGGTATATGAACAAAGGGGGTTAATTAATACATGTGATAAGATAGAAAATGTCAAGGATGGGTAGGATTCCTAGTGGATGGATGAAGATGATATATATAGACTCTGGCCTAGGATGGAAAGCTTCCAATGGATGAAAATACAAGGCCAAAAAACTTCTGAATGATATAGTAGATTAGGAAGACAGAGGGTTATGACCCTAAAGAGGTCCATTGGGGGCGCAATGCAAGAATGTCACAAGTTAGTAAAGCCTGGTAGACAGGAGTGCGGATGTTGAGGAGACAGGTAAGTATCGACATTCTTAAACACCTAAATCTAAAGTAAGCTTTGTTTTCTGTTTCTGCCTATTAACACAAGATCTAGTAGCCAAATACTATCATTGCTGAATTACAATACTTAAAGCTTGATTTTGATGTAGTATTGATTTCTGTGTCTTCAATGTATATAAAAGTCTCAATTTAGCCACTTATTGCATAATATGGAGTACATAGCAAACATGTATAGTCCCTTTCATATTTCATATACAACTAGTACTGACTGAAATGAATCGAGGTTTCCTGATATGAACAAAATAAAATGAGTTATTTCTAGACATTACAGAAGATAGCTAGTAAAGACACTTGTTAAATACAGTACAGTATGTGTAACTACTATTTAAACAGAAACGGCACTGGAAGCATTTATACTTCGCAGAAAATTTATATAGAGTAATAAATGCAATTTCATTTAACATAGTTTTGACTACTTTGTTACTGACCCTACAGCAAACGGGGACTTCAGGCTCACATTGAGAATAATCTAAATGAGTTTGACGCAAGCTTAGCTATTTCTGGGTTGTGAGTGTGACGTAGATCTCCTGTTGTGGGGTTGATAAGCTTATTCCAGCAACAGCAAGATCATCACTCATTCTTTGTTAATCGTGAGTCAACCATAAATTCCGCATCCAACAACGAAAAAAAATGTTTGTTCGCCTGATGTCTGATTTTTTGGAGGGTGATTCATGAGAATTTGGTCACTGAAGGAAATCAGAGAGAGAGAGAGAGAGAGCAATAAAATATTATAATTAAGTGTATCAATCATGCTGAGAGTTAGATGCACTAATTAGAGAGTATCAGGTTGACAATTGGTTTAAATCTGAATCTCCTCGAGTCTATTTTCATCGATATTCGATATCATATATGACACTAAACTCGGTTACCGATGCAGTTTATTAGCTTCAAAATCAACTTTCATTTTAAAATAAGGATCAGGAAAACGTCTGATATATTGAAAAATTGTAGATTTTATATCAGTATGTTATTATTAGCACTATTGACAAGTGCAAGGATTGTTTATTAAATTGACTGGAAATTCCAGGATCATTAACGCTCATTTGGTGAATAATATTTTTTTTTTGAAGTTGTTCTCATTTGGAACATTTGCACAATACAATATTTAGTAATACTTGATAGTCTTGTCATTCAGACACAAAATGCTACTTTAATTAAATGGTTTTCAGTGTTGTGCCAAAATATGCTAGAAATTGGGTCAGATTTTGGTCGCCCTTTCTCAAATTTCAAGAAACAGTCTACCGCCACTCTTAAAAGTGTAGCAACTTTTAGCTTTTTGCTAAAATTTGAAGGAATTATACTGATGGACTTTAAGGCTTCATAATATGTTGAGTAAGTCACAGTCTAGTGGGAGGACGGGAATGAAAGTGGTCCTTGGAGCCAGAAGTGGGTCGGGGGGGGCTAAACTGTCACCAGATAAACTGTTATCTAGAATGGAGACAGATATGAAAGTATTATCACTCGTAACTACACTAGCTGGTCACTTTTAGGGGTATCTGTCAGAATTTGATGGAAGGTGGGGGAAATGGTAACTGGCCCGGTAGTGAGTTGATCAGTGTTGTGGGTTGAGAGATAAAGTATTGCTGGTTGGGTAGTTTTGTGGTATTCTTATGGTATTGTACTGGAGAGATAACATATCTGTAGAACATACAACTCTTTCCACCAAAATTGCACCAAGGAATTGTAAATGAAACAACATTACTTTAAATTTATGGGACACAAAATTATCCTCCCCTAACCCTATCTGCATTGGACAAAACAGTTTACACCATGGAAAAAACCAAATGGTATAATCACATAGGTCTTTGAGTGATATAGATTGTGGGGGGGGGGGGGGGGGGGG
>JAIPMN010019810.1:0-12551 GCA_020650975.1 Apostichopus californicus
TATATATATCTATATATCTATATACTTTATACCATAGTAGATGAGTGTGGGCAGAACAGTCAAAGATAAAAAAACAAAAGATTGCTGGTATTGGTATAGCAACAGTGTGCTCAGGTTTCAACATTTTCAGAACTTAAACAACCTGTATATATTACAGTATTGTGAAAATTTTTTGGAATGCTCTGTTTTAGAGCTTCATTGTCAAATCGATGATGACGATGTTGGCGCCTCAATGCAGGCCTCAATGGTAATTAATGTTAACTCACTGATTTACAAATTTATTCTAACAACTCAACCAAAGCATGTTCTATAAAACTTAATATAAACAAGAGAAGTGCCCTTGGATGAAATTCAACACCATTTGTGATGTCCCTTTCAAATTTGCATTGCTTTGATCACAAAAATGATACGGTAATTACTTGTATCTTTTACTTTTTCCTACTTTGGAGTTTGTTGCATCTGAGGAACTGACTTTCAATGATGAGCCTCAGATGATATAATTAGGGTTATTTCTCAAAGGTAAAATAGAAATTACTTTACAGCATGGACTGATTGCATTGATTTTTAATTAATATGTACAACATACAGTATATATATATCGAATTAATTGTAATATCAGCTCATTCTTGAACTTAAAAGGTTTTCCTGAATGGTGACAGACAATGTGAAATCTTTTCTGCAGAGAAAAATATTGCACACCTGGTTGAAACCCCATCTCAAATGTCTTATCCCTAACTCAAAATATGGTTGATTGTTAATGTAAGCTGTATTATGACTTGGCTAAACCTGAACAATATATTCAAACCACATTTGAAGTATATGGTTACAAATGGTTCACATCAAGGTTATCAGATTTTGACTCCAAGGTCAAGAGGTCTTTGTACTTTGCAGAAAGTAACAGAGTTCTTGGAATCGAATTCACTATGGAGGATCCATATATATGCAGTACTGCAGGGTTTTCGTTAGTAGCCGGGACCCGGGTCAAATGACCCGCCTACTGCACGTACATGACCCGGCTACTTTGCGACGCTCAGTAAAAAAATTTAAAAAATAACGAAAAAATCGAGAGGAATAAATACCCACAACCAGGTCAAAAAAAAGAAAAATAGGACAGAAGAAAGGGGTGATTGGGAGGGGGCAATATCATTGACCAAACAGCTGTATATTGCACCATTTTGCATCTAGAGACCTTTTAAATTGCAATTTTCCGGCATTTTTGCAATTTTCCGGGGGGCACACCCTCCCCTTAGACCCCTCCCCCATGTCCACGTACAGACAGTCCCGCCTACTTTTCAACTTGACCCACCTACTACATTTCTTAACAAAAACCCTGAGTACTGTGTATGGAACTTTCAAGCATGGACATGTACCATTTGATTTTTTGTATAATTTTCAAGCCAAGGTGCTAAGCTACTACCACCGTTGAATTCCAGGATTGATTGGTTGAAGCTTGAAATTGATGGCTTAAGACAAGTTTGACAGAATTAGATGGTCTCCGATGCCTAGCTTCTTGTTCGCAACAGGCGATCTCTTTAAATTCACATGGAGTTTACATGATGACAGTAGTAGACAAAGGATACTTGTGAGCATGTCATATATTCATTTGAACTATAACATTACTTTGATAGCATTAAAATATGTTGTCATTCATAACTAAGTTAAATAACAGTCCTGAACAAGGAGGAAACCAAATTTGAATGCGTAAATGCAAAGTCAGTTTAAGCATGAAGTCCAAACAAATTTAGCCTTTAAGTTGAGATTGAGCATGACAGTAATCTGTAGACATCACAAATCTCTTCAAATTCTGGCTTGTTCAGTCGTTGGTACAGTAAGGTGGTTACAGAGATGCCATTTCTCTGAATAATTCCTGGCAGCAGATCTTCTCTCTGTTGCAACATACACTGTGCGATATGTATAAACCCTTTTTCATTGATCAGTCACAGAACTGATACTGTGTCAGCTGTGCTTATATACAGTATCACAGTCAATGTTACAAACACCTACATAAATTTAAGTACTCTGTCCATTTGGCCAACAATTCATTTCATTCCCTTACTTCTAAGTTCTTGTAGTTATTAATGGCATGAAAGAATCTTCAGATTTAAATGACTGTATCATGAGGCCTACTGTAACCACTTTTCTCTTTCTTCAAACTTTCAAGTTTCAGAATCAGAGAAGGCCTTGCCCTAGGGCTTAAAGCATAGATCTATGCTATTCCAGTTTGAAAATATTAATACAAAAATCTTGGAGTTATGAAACTAGCCTAAGCAAGCAACTACTGTAACATTGCACCAATTTACATTCTCATATTAATTCATCATGATAAATAAGTACTGCAGGTTACTACTACTGTAGCTAGCCTAGGCGTACAGCATATTGCAAAATCATAGGTTTTGGGTGCACCGGACACAACAGGCCTAACAACATACATGTACTCATTTTGGCCAACCTAGAACCATAGCCTAGGGCCCTAGGCCTGCGCTAGTCAACCATTAGATTTAAAGTCTGGGCACGAAAAACAAATAACTTGATCCACTCTCAACCCCAGTCCCCATATAAACTTAGGCCTATATTGAAACTATATATAGTAATTAGTATTATATACTAAGTATGATCATGATGTTACATGACGTGGGTATCACAAGACAGAAAGGAACAGATGCTGCACATGATCAGGTTAATTGATAGTGGTAGGGTCCTGTTTTGTTAACATGCCTAACGTAATGTACGAACAGCTCACATCAATGTTACTATTAAAATTATGTGTAGGCTGGTACAGTACTAGTTCTTGAGGCCTAGAAGCCCTAGTAGTACTAGTAGTAATTAGTAACTTAACATGGGCTTAGGGCCTAGTACTATAACAGGCCTAGATTTCGAGCACGATCATACAAACATATCTTGAGATTGTAAAAGACATTAATCAGACAGCGTTAAAGGGTGATTATGGTAGGGGTTACTCACGATTTGTAAGCTTAACAAAACAACATCAACTTTGAAAATGGTAGTTCTGCCTATTCTTTACCTGTCGAAAGTTTAAAATCTATAGTAATCCCGTACTTGTAAGTTTTGAATACAGTACCCAATGCTAACTCTAAGCACCATTCATTAGCTTTGAACCAATGATTGCTGAGATAGTCAATTATTGATAAGGGTACATAAAATATTACACATATGAAAAACCCAATTTGTTTATAAAGATTCGTTAAGTCAGTTAACTTTAAGCCAAACGATAATGTTATAATATTTTAGGGAATATTTCTCAAACAAGTACAAAAATTTCATTAGAAACTTTGGAAAAAGAATATAAATCTTACATCAAACTTACCATTTATCACCTTGACTTACTCCCAACGTTAGAGAAAATGGCGACCAACACAGACGAGGTAAGCATCCAGCTTTGAAGTATTTGTCAAACAGACAGTCGGATTTAATCTTTGTCCAGGTGTTATGTAAATAATTAATGTTATAAAGTCATCGTTTGGGCAAAAGGGAATTAAACTTGACTCTTTGTACTAAATTCAAGTTTCCAAGTTGCGGTTTGCGTTCGTCGTTTGCTTTTTGCTAATGCCATGGCTAACGTAGACTGCATGTTATTACTAACGTTAGGATGCTATCATGCTAGCTGTTTGAGCGACCGTGTGATGCGCATGTTCAGGTAGCCTAACATAAGGCTTAATGAACTACGGCAAGCCTAATGTTATGATGTGGACACTGTTACTGTTAAATAGTGTTATGATAATAATATGTTAGGATGTCCCTCATTTCTGTTCATTCAAAATTGCTAAACGTTTTCAATGGTAAATTCCTGGAGGTTGTGAATCTTCTCCTTTCTTACAGCAATTCAGGAATGTTAAAGTAAACGAATAATCGTCATTTGGTGAATATTACAAGAATTCTGTTCGTAACAACATTACATTCGTGGTAATGAACAGAAGCTCTTCTTCCAAGTGAAATGATTAGCTCTGGATTTATGTGGAACTAGAAAAGGTATTGATAAACAGGTACATGACTATCCCTTGAGTTACTCCCCAAAATGTCCGGCATTGTTCCATTTTGATAACCAAAGTTAGACATTTCTCATTTACATATTTGCTTATAATTTGTTGAGTTGTGGAGGCCTGGATCTCTCCTTCTGCCAAATATTTAATTAGTTAATATAATGTTGTAAAATTAGCAAGTGCAAGGTAGCTGATAAACACATTCTGTAAATTATTCTACTGTACCTGATACCATGATGAAGCCTCATGCACGGTTCATGCTCTTCAGTTTTAAAAACTAACGTGCATAGTTTATGCCAAAGCTAAATTCTGTCAACAAATGTAGTTACTTGTGCTCGATAAATTTACCCAAACCAATAAAAACATGCACAGGATAATCAAAATCCCTTTTTGATTCATTGCTGGAGGCAAAGGAATCTATGTGATGGTGATGGTTGGTTATCTCAATTGGTTCTAAAACCTTTTCATTTTCTCAAAAATGTTTCACAATATATAGACAATGTTATGCAACTCTGAAGAACTATTTTAAGGGGTTCAAAGCTGGTGAAATGTATCAATATTTCACCCACATTGATGCCCACAAGGGATTTCTACAAATCTGTTCTGGTTCTCACTTTATTCTTGGACTAATTAACTAATTTCACTTATAAATAGTTCTACATTAGTCAGATAGTAACATTTTTTTTAGAATTTGAGCAAATTGTATGGCAAGGAATGACAGAGGTAACTGGCTTTCTAATATATATTAATGGTATTAAAGTTCTCGTTAGTGGGGACTTAAGTCATTTTTAAGGGTAGAGAAAAACACACAAATGTTAATCTATTCAAGCCTTACAATGTTGCCATCCTCATTCGTAATTTCATCTAAATTCTGGAACTAACATTAGGTGAAAAAATCTTTTAGATTTTGAAGAATTTTTTACCACATGATTTCTTCTGTGTTTTAGGTAACCATTTAAGCCTCAGCTTACAAAAAGGAAATTATGCATTATTATTAAGTCTAGAGGTTTTGTTTGTGTATATCTGTGAAAACCACATTCAAACTTATGTAATCTCTTTTTATTACTCTATCAACAGGATCCAGATTTGGAATCACTACGATCTGCTGTTCTTGCCTCTCTCAAAACGGTAATCTTTTCCTTTGTTTCTTTTCGTTTTTGGCCTCGTTACATGATGAGCAGGAACATTGCCATTGTCAGGAATCTGGGAATGTGGTCAAGGTTAAGTCACACTAGACATTTAAAGGGATCTTAAACTTTACCCTGGCATAAATAATCTGATTAGCATACATGGTATGAGGTTAGAGATGTGTTGATAAAAGTCTTTCCTCCCTTAGTTTCTCTTTAGTACCAAAACTGCCACTACTGTTTGTCAAACTTGATAACATTTATAGATATGTCCATTCATACCTTGAAATAATAAACAGGAAGACTTTTTTTACTTCCGTGGTAAGTTACCAGCTCTGTATACTCATATTGAAGAGCATTGCAAGAAATCATAAAATTGGTAGATATTTGCAATATTGTATCTCTCATTTTGCAATGTATCATTTTGTCCATCCATCTTCTTATTTGTATTGAACAATATCTAATTTAAATTTATTGATACAGTATGTTAAGTAACGTTCCCTTAGTTCACGAGGGAATTAATTGTTGGAATGTGTTAAACAATGCGCACTATCACATTTTCCTCTATATAGAAATCAACCATCTCAGGCAAAAGTGAAACTCAAGAAGGTCCCATAGAAGGTACTACAGAGGGGAGAACTGAAGACGAAGAAAATGATGAGATGCCAGAAGAGGAAGAAGAGGACTTGCACGCGCTAAGGTTAGCTGCTCTAAAGACCAAACGAGATGATGGCGTTCCCAAAGTGAGTACTCTCTGCTGCTTGCGGAAGGCAGTAGGAATGATAATATGGGGCGATGAGCAGATGATAACATCAATAAACCGTATGGAATGGCTGAATAATCGTACTTGATATGTTCATATCAAGTACAAAAACGGTATTGTCTAGGGGGATGTCGAGGGTTTTTGAAATCAACAGAGGTCAACATTGATCTAATTCATAGAAGGTATGTAGAGTCAACTTAGTGGGCACAAGAGCCCTATTTTTGTGGCAGTGAAAAGTCATTCGAGATCAACAGAGGTCAAGAGTCTGAAAATGTGTATCCACGGTCACTGCAAAAGAAAAATGTGTATGATTTTCATATTTGGGGATGGTGATCCAACTACTGCAACTTTGGTGTATTATAAGCAGCAGACTGGTGACTTATAGAGAAGTTTCGTTTAAGGCCAATGTTTGTCTGTTCACCTTGTGAATCTTATGAGGCCTATTAACATTGAAAACAATGCGATCAGTGGAACGTGCAGAATGTGAAGTGATAAAGAGAAACCACGGCTTGATTGTGCTTCAGCTTCAATTTGGGTTTATATGATTTTTGTTTGATTTTGTAGGAACCTAAGGCCGCTCCCGCAACATTTGAAAGGCAAGGCAACCTGATATCCATCCAGATTGTAGATCCAGAAGAAGAAAAGAGGAAAGCCGAGGCCGAAAGAATCGCAAAAGCCAAGGCTCTCGCAGCAGCGAAAGCAGAAGTGAGTAAGGCAGCCAAACCGGCCAGATTTAGAAGAGTCGAGTCGTCCGGATCGGAAAACGACGACGATTTGGACGAAGAGGATATGTCGGATGACGGCTCTAACCACGAAGACCGTTC
Organism: Apostichopus californicus; assembly: GCA_020650975.1. NCBI lineage: Eukaryota > Metazoa > Echinodermata > Holothuroidea > Aspidochirotida > Stichopodidae > Apostichopus > Apostichopus californicus. Next base: position 6,713 of record JAIPMN010019810.1, read on the forward strand.
AGAGGACGAGAAATCTGTGATGTCAGATTCTTCTTCTTCGACGAGTTCCAACGCCGGCAGTATTAGTAGTAGTAACAGTAGCAGCAGCAAGAGTAAATCTTCCGAGTCCTCGAGTAGCGAAAGCGAAGAAAGTGAGAGCGAGAGTGAAAGCAGGAGGAAAAAAGATGTCGGTGAGGAAGAAGAGGGAAGAAAGAACAGAGTAAACAAATCGCAGGAAAATCATCTGACGAACGAAAGAAGAGACGGAAAGATCGTCTCGGGGGACCGGAGCAGAGATGGAGATAAGGACAAACGCTCATCTTCTTCAAGTGGAAGAAGAAGTGTGAAAGATAGGCTAGGAGATAAGCCAAATGATCACGGTAGGATAGCATCGGGCAGGTCAGCGGATAGATCGTCAAAGAGCAACAGGGAGGATTCGAGCAGAAACGGCGAGAGTGAGAGGAGATTACATAGGAGAAGAGGTTCCGTGGGTGATACAAGTAATCCTACCACAGGAACAGACCGTGATAGGAAGGTGTCAGATAGGAAGGATAGGGGTGATAGATCAAGGGAGGGCCGAAGAGGGGGAGAGCTTAGGGATATGTTAAGGCACGACAGACGGGGAAGAAATTTAGAAAATCCTCCCCCGGGGCACTCACGGACGAGTGACCGTTCTAGTGATAGAAGGGAGCAGAACAGACACTCGTTAAAAGCTAAAACTGGCGTTAACCCACCGAGGCATAGAGGACCTAGATCGGATAGGACATCAGAATTGTCCAGAAGGAATTATATCAGGGACAAACGTGATTCTTTAAAGTCCGATAGGACCCCGAGCTCGTCATCGCATAGGCATCGCAGTAGCGATAGCAACGTGGCCAAGGGAGGCGGGATGGGTTCCCAGACCGGTGGCAAGAAGAAGATACATTCCAAGAAGGAGAGCGACGCGGAGAGTCTGTCGGACATCCCTCTAGAATCTGAAGAAGAAGAGGAGGAGGAGAAAGAGGATTCCGACTCGGAGGACGTCCGCTTCCGGAAGGGACGACACACGAACGCCGGAAGGAAGCCAAACGTGGAGGAAAACAACTCACAGTCGAGAATCGTAATGTCACTCACCCTGCCAACAGACTCAGAACTGAAAAAGCAAGATGAAGAAGATCAGAAAGATTTTAAGAGGAGGAGAAAGATGGACGAAATGAGAGACAGAGATAGGGCCCGTCTTGTCGGCAGAGATAGGAGACGGAGAGATCACAGGCCAGAGGACAAACAGTCAAACGGTCCCGAGAGGAGAGGCATAAGACCTCCTCCCGACAAAAAGTCAGGGACAATAAATTTAGGAAGAAGGAGACCTAGACCGTCAGACTTTGTGTCGGAAACCGAGTCAGAGGAAGACCCCAACGGCGGTGGACTTCGCAGTCTAGTCTCGGGCTCTGGAGATGCTCGGAAGAGTGGAAGAGAGTCGTCTAAGAAGAGGAACATAGAGGAAGAGAAGAGGGGCGGCAGCAGAAAGGACAGAACGAGTCCAGAGAAGGAAAAGAGGAGGGAGAGACGAGAGAAGAAGAGCAGGAGATTGGTGCTTACAGAGGATGGAAGTGGACCATCTAACCAAGACCAAGAAAGTGAGTCTATAATTCAGATGTTATCAATGACTAGAGTCACATGATCATTTATCAGGCACACATTGTAGAGTGTAGGTTTTATTTAGTATAAGATATGCTGGAAGGGCTGTGTTAACAGAAGTTTGGTTTCAGCTTATTTTTTTTAGATTCTCTGCAGAGACTAAATATCAAATTTGGTGGCAAGAGCAAAGTAATTGTTTGGCAAAGAACAGGATTCGACCCCATGACCTCAGGGTTACAAGCTCTACCACCTACTGAGCCATCCAGCCCTTAATTGGTGGCAATCCTTAATTTAGCCATTTGTGTTGTGGGAGTGCCAACTGGTGAGAAAACTCTGAAATGGATATGTAAGCATAAACCACCAACGTGAGGGGGGTATGGCTCATTTTGATAGAGAGCAGCGCTTTAAACCCTGTGATTGAGCTGTCACTGAGTAAATACATAGAGACCTGTGAGGGAGTGTTACAGTTCATTGCACAGTAATGTATCACACGGACATGAAAGAGACAAAACTTTGTGAATACTTCAAGAAAGGTTAACTGCAAGCCTACCTAGTAAAGGTATGTCCAATCCCACCCAGTTGACGCAATACTTTTATTTTCATTACTTCCTTGACGCAGGTTTTAGGTTGGTTTCGGGGGAATAGTGAAACGCCAAAATAATTGTATTCTAATTTGAAGGTATCTCATATATGTTTGGTAACTATCATGTTAGAAAACTACTGAGGTTATTGTAAAAAAAGGGTGTTATTCATCCATTAAGCAGCCAGTCATGTCAGTAAAACAGTGTATATATGTACATAAAAAACTGGTTTTCACCACATTGACTTGAATATAGTTCAAATTGATAGTGTATGCAATTTTGTGGACAGTCCTTAATGTTCTTGACCGAACACTGGAAGGCTTGGCTTGGTAAAACAGTTAAACCTAACGTTTTCACGTATTTCTCTCCTCACAGATGGTGAGGACATAGTCCAGAAGTTGTCCATAAGGAACCGGCTCGGAGACAGACCCACTGCAAACGTCCGTTCCTCGATCAAATCTAGGTTAGGTCCGAAAGTCTCTCCCCCGGACGATGTAGAAGATAGCGAACTTCCTGAAATACACGACCGTCCAAAAATACGCAAGATCGAGTTGTCAAACGAAAGCTCAAATCGATCGGAGAATCATTCGGCAGATATATCCGATTCGGAGAAGAGACAATCCAGCGACGAGGAAACCCCGGTCACTACAAAACCAGACGATTTGAGGCACAAAATGAAAAGAAAGCTAAAACATTCGAGTAAAAACGGTAGTGACCGGGACGGCCGTAGTCCAGAGGGCAACTCTAGCAAAAGAAAAGTCGTGAAAAACAATGTATGGTCCGAAGTACTGAAAGAGAGATCTAGCAAGAGAGACGAGAGAGATTCCTCATCTCGTAGGGAATCGTCAGAGAAAGAGAGGAAAGAAGACAAAAAGGAGAAGAGGAAGGAAAAACGAAAGTCAAAGGACGAGAAGGTCTTGGAAGAAAAGATGAGGAGGATGCACGAGATTAATGCTGCCATCATGGAAAAACACAAACAGATCCAAAAAGAGAAGGAATTATTCGATTGTTAGATCACTTCTTCTCTGGAGGATTTTGGGTGGGTGGGGGGAGGGTGGTACTCGGTGAACAAAAATCTGAGTGAAGGTCGTGAGGTGTTTGTACAACTCAAAACTTTCTCATTTTCCTGCCGGTAGCCGAAATCCTTCCATCTACTGCATTTTAACACTTGTTTTTATCACCTCTTCACACTTGTGTTTAACGTTTCTGTGTTGTCTTCAAGAATCAGTGATGTTTCCAGTAACGTATTTCTGTCAAAGATGCTGTAAAGTGAGAAGTTATGAGAATCCATGGGGGGGGGGGGAGGGAATGATTGACATTATTAAATGTTCTGTTGACAAACTTTGAGCTGTTAGCTGTTCCATTCAGGTAAAAAGTATGTAACAAACTGGCAACCAAGGCTTAGTTTTTAACGGTCGTCCAAGACAACCACATTCCTGTTCGGTCGACCAAGATCAACTTTGGAGGTCGATTTAACATTGCGTCAACTTCAGATCACATGACATAGTAACTTAGTGCACCCAAGTAGGTCAAATAAGAAATGGAAGTCACCGTCCACCACTCTGGAGTTACTGAAATAAAACATAAATTATGGTAGGTGTACGGTCCATCCTGCGGGGAGTTCTTCTGGCCCAATGCTGGTGTTCTATTCACCACACCGACACATTCCCTCCTTCAGTGTACATATTGGTGATTCTTTGTTTTAAGTTGCTTTACACACACATGATTTATCTCAATCTTCTTAATATCTCTTTATTTATATTTTGCATGAAGGACACAACTGGACATTTCCTAATAATGTGGTTTTCTTTAGAAAAACAGACGGCCAGTCTATCGATCCATTATAAAAGCAATTTAATAGGTCGACGACAACGTGACCGTTGGCTGTGAATCAGCTTTAAGACTGTATAGGAATATCATGGTGTGCATGTAGCAAATGTCAGTAACGGTTGGTGCAAAGATTAGCAGTATTGGTTTAAAAATATCTGATCAAAATTAAACATACGATGGATGTTATGACCCTCCATATTATTCACAGGTATTTAAGGAGTGTTAAGTTAGACAATTAAATGATTCAGTAATGGACTACCCTTGTGTGCAGATGACAATTACTAAAACAGCGATTGTAGTTAGTGGTGCTACTGCTCATGTCACGAGGCGAGAACTCCCGAATTCTAGGCTAGTAGTGGTAAATGGTCGTGCTATTACATTTACATCACTGGTAAAAGTTGGAAGTCTCAAAACGAAAGAAGCAGTGGTTGGAATTTAATTCATTTTGTAATAATTTTTCAGTTTAATGGAGATTGCCAACTACTGTTTGCTGCAGCAGCAATTTGTGTGATGCAAAATTCAGAAGTTTTAGTTCTTTCTTTAATTCTTCTAATGTTACGGTTCATCATTCGGTCTGAAGTGACCTCACGTCAGGAATTTTCTAATTTGAGTTCAGTTAGGTTTGACAATGGGAGTGCGTTGCACAATTGGTTTACCATTTAAAACAAGATTTTAGACTTGTTATACAACTTTTCTAGGTGGTACATGAATTTTTTCAAATAAGAAAGCATTCATTCATGTTACAAGTTTTTTAGAAAGACACAACCCAAAAACTGATCACATCCGCATGAGTTATTTTCTGAAGTATAAAGTGTTGAAAGTTATTTTGAAAATACTTTGTGAAGGAATATAAGTTAATAAGGTTGTCCTATGAGGAAATAACATTAATAGAAGAGGGATTAGCTATTGATTAATGCGGCAACATATAAAGGAAGGTTCCGGGAATCAGTTATCATGTTGAGAAAGTCTACTTAGTGACATCGAATGAAAAAAAATACATGCATGAATATTAATGAGGTCAAATTTTATGATCTCATTAGCATGTACTGTATCCATATACTATATAGTTACATTGCATGATCCAAGTACATGGGTATAAAGCTAATTAGGCTCAAGAAAGGACCCTGGCTGAATGTATACCGACCACCAGTCAACCTTTGCTCATTCAAATTAGTCTCGATGTAAATAGCTGTGCACTGTGAGCTAAAAAATAACCTCTGGGTGATATCTCATCAAGATGGTTATTTATTAAATAAATATTATGTGACAGCGTTGATTGGCTACTAAGAAACGTCTTTGGCAGACACCAGGAATGTCTGGGGAGAGGGGTAGGGGTGGTAAATGCTTCAGATAGCAACAAAGAAATGTCAAATGGTCAAATGTCTTAATTTTTCGTTGTTAAAGCGGTTGGTTGCATCTGCCCATTTTTTTTCTGCCTTTTTTTTACCCCTTTTTTCACAGAGTCAGTAACCTGTACGAACTCTTTTCGATTCTAGCCCAAAATTTTCCAGTGCAAAGGATAGTCCAGGTTAAAATCTATTTTTGACTAATGAAACAAGAAATTGGTCTAGGCCTCCTGGTCAAAACAATTTAAGATGCAAAACCTACCAAACTGCTGCAACTCTAGTCTGCTCTGGCATAAGAAAAGAGACGGCGGGAAAGTGGATTTTAATTTCTTGAATAACGAGATTTGTATCATTCACATTTTACAATTATTTTTTGAATGACTCTTTCTTTCTTTTCCGAGGGGCAAATTACTCCTACAGTTCTCATTAATGCATCACTGATGTTCTTCTCATTTGCAATTTTACTTTATGCAAGAATTACATTTT
>JAIPMN010019812.1:0-19143 GCA_020650975.1 Apostichopus californicus
TAATAAACTATCACTGATGAAAAGCGGCAATCCTTACTTTCACAGTATCTGGTGATTCTGAAAGCTGCTGATTATTCCAATATGCAAATTAGTGGTGTAGCAAAATATTAAGCAGAAATATTGAAATACTTTCTTGAAAGTAAATATCAACTAACAAAATGGTTTTGACAATCTCTTCCTCATCTGCAAAACAGATTCAACCCTCCCCTCCACCTCACTCAAATGCCACCCCTGCCCCACCCACCTTCCATCCTTTGGTCACCCCCTTTGTCTACATGCCACTCTTATTTTTGAGTTTACAATATTAATTGTTTATTTCTTTGACATTATTGCAAGAGTGGCGCTGTGGGCAGTTGGCTGTTCAACGTTTAACAAGCTTCCAAGTACTCACGGGATCGACTGTTTTAGGATTGAGTCTATCAGATGGTTTTCCGTGTTTCTTGGCAACTCTAGAATCCCCAGCCATGGCTCCAGATGACTGACTACTTTTCCCAGCCACTTCTTTACCTCTAGACTTTCCTATTGCAGTACTCCTTGAAGACATTTGAGCAAAGAATCCAACTAGAATGATTCTCTGTGACAGGAAAGAAGAAACAAATGATGTATTTGATGTGAGGTTAACATGTACTGTAGAAACAAACAATTACACTCCAATGAACAATGACAGAGATGGGCTATTTACTTCTGCCTGCCATTTGTTAATGTATCACAGGGGCTTTAAAAGTGCCTGCTAGAAGGATTTTCTAGTGACAAACTTTGCAAAATTTATACATACTTGAGTCTTGAGATAAATATTTCCACAATATGAATTGAAAGTTACTCCATCTCAATATCTTGTCCCTAACTTGAGATACTAATTGAATGTCAACTATTGAGACTGGCTAAACCTTCAACTTCTCACATATTAAAGTTGGATCACAGGAGGTAAGGGGTCTGTGATAATGCTCTTCCAAAGTTCTACTTAGGCTATTATAAATCTTTATAAATCATTTAATTCGTCCTTGAAACCTGATACATTTGGAATGTTTGCTTTGCTCATTACTAAGAAGTTCATCAAAATGTATCTAAGTTGCAGACATATTATTTTCCTCTGGTGGACAAATGATTGAAAAATGATAAAGAAAGATCAAAATTTTCAGCTGAGGTGCCCTGATGAAATCATTCGTTCTACTGTTGCCAGATGCATAAACAAAATATTTAAAAAATTGAACAATTCATATCTTCACCATATGAAATGCTATGAGGATGTATTCTACACCTTAATGTTCAGTAATTTTGCTTAAATAATCATCTTCTGCCACTAGAACATCCTCTTAAATGCTTCTAAAGTTTCAAATCTGAAACTTAGGAACTTTAGTTATCAAGAACAGGGCTCAAAAGTTAAGAAAATTTTAAGGTTGTCCTTCAGACAACCTTGCCTTCATATTTGATTGTCCAAAGGATTTTGTGGTTGTCCAAATGCAAGCACTTGGATTTTAAAATGGCGTGCCTTGCGCGAGAGCCATACGTAAGTAAAACTAAAATGTATCGATTAAGCCTTGTTGGAGAGTACCCTAATGTTAGGCTACGCAGGCCTAGTCTATGGCCTGAGGCTTAAGTCTTACTCTTAGTGACTAATCTTAAGGAGATTGACAAATCTTGGACAGAACTGTAGTGTAGAGTTATAGACATTTTATGTGGTGTATGACACTTTTCATGATTAATTAATGTTGGGTTGCAGGAATTCTCTGGTAGTGCAAATGATTTCTGTTATCTCCGTTGTACTCCAGCTAGCTTGTCATAAATGCGTGCGGCTGTGAGGTAAAAAGCAAGCGTGGTTGCGGCTGCCAGGGTCTGTACTCTGTAGTGTTCAAAGTATGCAGTACTGTATGTAACCATTAATGCATACGTACACTATGCACATACAGCTAAAATGTTGGATTTCCTCCTCATTGCGGAACGTACCAAAATGTGATTTATTTCTTACGTTGTTTCTAATATGAATGGAGGGCCATACCAACGAGCTACAATAATGTTTGGGTAGATTTTTATTTAAAGAAAAGGGATTTTCCAGTTTTGTTCGAAGTGTTGAACACTTACGGCCAAAAAGCAAATAATATCATAATAATAATATAATAAATAAGCTATGCATGGTGTTAGGTTGTCCGACGTGCAACAAGTTTCCAGCACAAATTGTTTCTCATAAGTAGTAAACACAGACTGGTAATGGTATTCCTGTTAATATACGTCAACCGCTGTTGAATAAGATTGCTTTAACTAAAGAAATATCTTATATACTGAAAGAACCTTCGTAATATTTACACATATTTTTAAGAAGTATATCCGACTCTTGTTAACCAGAAATATATGCCTCACCTAGCCTAGACCTATACCTCTTCACCTAGTGTAATACTAATACTAAGCCTATGTCGCGAATCTGGGTAAGCACAAAAATTTAACGATAACGTCAGTGCAAAAAGTTAGGCCTAGCTGGGAGATCGATGGGGATATTGCCTAAGTGTTTAAGTCAGCTTGATTACTTAAAAGCGATCAATGAGAATACAGTATACATACATTTCTGAATTCCTCTTTAAAAAAAGCAAATTCCGAACAACTTCAGCTACATCACTAAGAAAACGGCGGCTATAAGTGTGATGTTCGAAGTAACTCCAGAGTGAACAATGTTTACCCTGCCAACGTGACCTTTTGACCTTCAATTCGGAGTCGCTTGTTGGGTAGCCATCGTTGACTTTCCAGTGAGTAAGATGCGATATGCTTTTATATACGCTATTCATTTATCCCAAAAAAATGTGTTGAATGAGCAATTACCACAGAAATACATCACATGTGATGTATTTCTGTGAATTACATTGGCGCATGTGTAATAGGATACGGTAAACGATAGCTAACATATTGCAATTGATTATTAACTTGAACTTGAAGGGCAAAAAATGTAAATCTGTCAAATTCCTACTGATCACAAATCGGGCATAGATCATCTGTATCAGTAACCTAAAAATATGCTAAGCAGATCCCCTTCCCACAAGAAAAAATGATCAGGTAAATAGTTATAACGATAACCCTTGTTGCCTTATTATCTACAGATCGTCTATTCTCTTACTATGAGACTCTAAAGGATATTCGGTTGGCTGAAGTGAATGCTTAGCAAAAATGCTGGAAATTGAGTCAGCCTCAATGGAGGGAAATCGTATTCTCATCGCATTTATATGACGGAAATACGATTGTTGTTTTGCATTTTTGAATATATTTTGTAAAAAATCCGGCAACAGCAGCGTCACATTTTATAATGTCATCATGGCAAGTTAGCTGCAAAAGGTTTTACTTTTCTTTAATTATGATGTTGAAATCGTTCAATGCAAAGAGACGGGTGAAAATAACATTGCTACAAAGAAAGTCATATTTTGATGGAATTGGAAGTTGCATAAACATTCTAATTGTATCGCATTTTATGGATAAATCATCAAGAAGATTAAACCAAACTAGCTGCCTCTCTACCGCAAAAAAAGCATGGTAAATATGAAAAAGTTAGAGGGCCTGACGTTTCGATCCTAACAGGATCTTCTTCAGAGTTTACCTGCTAAGATCGAAATCATTGTCAGGCCCTCTAACTTTTAACAAGAAGATTAAACATAGGAACGTACAACAACAAATAATGGTTCCATTGACTGACACACTAAACTCGTCACTTTAAAGTTCCGCTACTGACAGCATAGATCATGTTTTCAACTGACACATATCCTAGGACCCACCACTTCTTAGCTGAGGTCTTGGCCAGTGTCAAGGCAACTTTCCATATCATGATCGTTTAGATTTTGAGCTAGAAGAGGAGCAAGTTAAGCACACTGAGCCCCAACCCCTACATCTGCTCGTACGGAGTAATATCCACATTTAACCAAAGGTTTCCTTGACTGCCTTATATCATCTTCAATCCTCCTTATTTGCACACCATCTGTACTTTGATCTATGATCTTTCACATGTAGGCAGAAAAAAACGATGTAAGCGACTGGAAATATGCCGAAACAGTAGGTCATTTTACGACTTTTTTTACGGTTAACATTTCTTGCGGATGTACATAATTTACTGTAATTGTGGCATGGTACCGTTATGAATTATTGTCTGCATGTTTGGAACGATCTCGAAATTGTACTGTATTACAGCATTTGGGTAGCATACGCCCATTAAAAGCCCCATTGACTTACACACTAAATCACAAAAGTAATGTGGTCTCTAAGTCTAGATAGAAGTTCTCACTAGCTAAACGCTACCCATCACCGGATAGCTGACAAGTTGGCCTTTCATGGCACCATCAATTTTCCGTATCATGACCATGTAGATTTTTTGCTATCCGAGCCGGAAGTTTTCGTCACTTGTATTAAAAATAAACCTCTTCACTCAGTGGTAAACAATTTTCCTACGCTGCTCCTGGGATGCCTAAAGGGGTCTAAAATTGCCTCAATTGACCCAATTTTCTCACCACATGTAATTCCATTCACGCTCTTCAACATGCAAGCCACAAAAAAAGTAGATCATGATTGATAACAGGTCAAAAAAGATGTTCTCCTGCTGCTTTTTGGCACTTTTCCTGAAGTAGAACAATCGAGCGGATGGATATAGACTCTAATAGGAGTATGCCACCTTAGACCCTAGGAACACCATGCTGCCGTGATGGCCTGTTAGTTTGGTCGGGAAGCATTGCGCCTTGGTGTTTGCTGCAGGTCGTGTGAACCGCACCTATCGGATGCATTGTCGTAATGGCATTGCCAAAATAGCGTCAATTTGACTGAGTTGATGTTAACATTCAGTTAAACCATGTCCACTAAGAGGCATATTCCCCTGTCAACTTATAGCTATTTACAAATTGGTATTTACACTGCCTTTTTCATTCGTCTTTTTGCTCGCTAAGTAATCAAAATTTAGTTAGGATTAAATTTATCCTTATGGTTGCCTATGTTTGACTCCCTGCACAATCACTTTTTTTTAAATTTTACTCTTTCATGGTGGTCTTGCATTACTGTAATTGTGACATATAGCATGTATAGATGATTTGATTGCCCAGTCAATTTTCATTTCAAATGATGAAGTCTGAGGAGCCGAACAGCTTCAATCGTCTGGTAGACTAAAATTTGGAGAATCAAACTTTCAAGTTCATCAATTGTTGGGTGTTTAATCTTCACTCGGTTAAAAAAAAAAATAATGTGGGGGTGTGGTGGTCTGATCAACTTGTTCTATAATTACCTGCAGTAATTGACCAATGTAAACCACCACTTTTAGACTAATCTTTTTGGTGAATTTTCATAGAATTACTCTCGAATACTCTAGAAATATTCTCGCTTCCACAGCACTTTGACTCGAAAACCAGAAAATATTTCTTTATATACAGATGATGCTCATTTTTATTGTTACAACAAGACTCTAACAAGAAATAAAAGACATTGTTGAAGCTTTCACTTATTTTTTTTTCATTTATTTGCATATAAATTCAAGGTCTTTTCTTATGAAAAAACAGAACAAGAAACATATTTATCATATACTGGCAGTTGTTTGACACCTTTGTGAACAGTAACATTCAAGTGTGGCAGTATTCAGCTCATTGCACAAAACTATATCAAAGATTCATTTGAATTTTAATCAGTAATTTTTTTTTTTCAAAGAACAAAAACATGATACATATATGCTGACAAAGCACTTAAGAATAAAACAGCAAGGGAAACTAAACGAAAAAGAAGAAAAAAGGAAATGTTTTAATTACCAAAGATGACCTTAGTTGGCTACACCTAGTGCACATTGTATCGAGTACATGGATGAATAGGAAATACATCTTCTAAAATGCTTTGGTGAAAATATCGTTCATCCAAATTCTTTGCTTTATTTTTACTCTTTATATTTTTTGTGTTGTTTTTTTATATGGCAGTTTCACATTTATTTATTTTTAAAATGTTTACTTAAACTCTTCAAAGCTTTGAAATTGCCTTTTTGAAGTAAAATATTGTCAATGTTGTGATAAAAAAGTAAATTAAAAATACATTGTGAACTGTGCTATCTACAATTTCATCAGATTGGCTAATTCAAGAACACGAGGATACAAGATACTGTGAATACATTACAGAGACAACATGGAAAGTTCATCTGTCAATCAAAAGTCTGATATAATTTAAAAACAGTATTGTTTTTAAATTTCAGATCTAGGCAATTTAGGGATTCTGAACTATAAATTTGGTTTCTTTTTAAAAACAAGTTAACTTCAAGTTGGACCTTTCTCTTACTGCTGAAGTAAGAACAGTTGTGATATGAAGGTTTAAAGTCACACCACAAGTGGGAAGAAAAACCCTGTCTGAAGGAAACAACTCTCCATTTTAAAACAATATGGGCGGGGGGGGTGGGGGGAGGGGGATTTCAAAGAGTACTGGATAGGGAGAGGATTTCCCATAACCTCCTCAAATTTCTAATTTATCCCAATCATTTAGTTGACAGGATGCTTCAAGTTTTTCTATCCCCACCCTCAACTCTTACATGATAGTCTCTTCCACTTCAATACATTGCTACAAAAGCTGACCAAATTATTCATGGAATAAATTACACTTGGATTTAAAAAGTTTAAAATTTTTTAAAAATAGCTTCTCAAGGAAACGATGTATCACAGAATACAATGAATTAAGATTTTATTAAACAGTAATTAAATTTACATCATTGGTAACAAATTTTTCAAGGTCGAAATCTCGGAATAATAAAAATCACAGAAAACGTGATGTTATAACGAAAGAAAATGTGGATTAAGAAAAGAAAAGAACAAAAAACAAACAATGAAACCAAAAAGTAAAACAGAAGAAAACTAAAGGATGTGCCGATGATCCTGTTTACGAAGACTTCCATATCTTGAGTTTACTGACTTTGCGCACTTTGGAATCTGGTTTAATAATCCCCTCTGAGATTTCCCCCGTCACCGAAACCTTCTTAGCTGAAATTGAGATGCGGAGAAAATATGTTTTATTACCAATAAAAAGAAGACAGTAACTAACTTCCGAAACAATATATATAATTAAGTGAATTTAATATTCAATTTACTGTGAACACCCATATTATTATAACCTCTTTGATGGAGTAAAGAAAATAGTGGAGTGGGCTAATATAAATTTCGCATATGTGTTCTCAGGAATAAAGTGTGAGGTGCATGTGAACCAACTCAAAGTCTCAAATTTGGTGGTGCTACATGCTAGCAATTTCCTTCATGAAGAAGGAGGGGCATGAAGTGGAGAGAAAAGTGATGGTCCTGGGGGCCAAGAACCATAACAACTTCAATGGGTGAAAATTAAACCCTGGAAAGGAGTCTAGCAAGGAAAGTATTTATGGTCCTGTTGTCCCTCCCTCCACCCCTACCCTCCAGGCCCCCCCCCAAAAAAAATCAAGTAACAGATAATGTAGTTTACTTTGTACTCAAGGTTTTCAAATATTTATTTTGTATTATAAAAGAGGAACAATCGCTGTATATAAGTACAAAGAAACCCCGCAAAAATAGCTCAAAATTTGAGTTTTCTATTTGTGTGTTTCACAACTAAACTAAATGATTCAAAACATATTTTTACTGTTATTTGTCACTACAGAGGAATCTGCCTTGGATGGTTTAACCTAGCCCCCCCCTACCCCAACCCCCCTTTTGTTAACCTTTGAAACATTGTTATCTGTTTTGACTGGTTTGGGCCTATCTAAATATTTCAAATTTGGGAGTTCTGGGACCCTTTTATGCTGTATAGTGGTTTGAGTCACTAAATCCTCTTGAAAGGCTTAAAAAGTTGTATTTATTTTGTAGGTCCTATCAATTGGTACTGACTGAACAAAAGACAACTTTCCCAAGAAAAAAAAAGAAAAAAAAAAGTGTCTATTCTATAAAAACAATACTATTATCCCCCATAGGACCTCTCGCAAGGTTGATCAGGGGTTAAACTCCTTTTTGTTTGTTGTTGGTAGTAGATCCATAGTTCCACGACTCGTGTACTCACCTTGGACGGCTGCTGATTGCATAATCTTCTGTTTCCTTTGCCGTAGACTTGTCACCCTCCTCAATTTAGAAGTTGAAGTACTCTTCTCCTGAAGGAGACCAAAATAGCAGTTCGATATTAAAGAAGTCTGTTTTCAATGAGACCTTTCTATCAAAGTAGATATGTTCTCATTTCTATGGAAGAAAGTTCTATTTCACATATCTCAGACTTTTGAATTAAATGTTATTCTTTTGATCATCAAGCAAGAATTTAGTTTCATGAATCAATTTTTTGACAACAATTTCAAGTTATTTTCTTGTTTGGTACCGGTGTTTGCTAACAATTCGTTGCTATTTTCCCAGAGAACTTTGTCATTTTTCCTTGCACAGGATCGACCAGGTTCAAGAACACAAATGAAAGCCTTTTAGCGATTAAATTGACCTTCCAGACTATTTAACCTCTGTTAATTTCAGTACTGTCCTTAAAAAGTGCTCACTTAGTATTGTCAAATTCTGTCAGGTATATTTCTTTTTCACATCTATAGATATTTCTTTGTAAAATGTGTATTTATTTAAACAAATACACACACACACACAAACAGAAACACAGAATGACATCTCAATAGTAATCTAAAATTTGAAAAAAAAAAATTTAAATTACATGCGAAGACATTCAACAAGCTATTAATTACACTAAATGAACCAGTAATTTCATTAACTAACAAAATAAAACTGAAGACTTGAAAAACAATAAAGAACTATGTTTTTCAAAAACATTCATGATCATGAAAGCTTTTTAAATTTTGATAAAGCAGTCTTCACATATTATGCATGATTGAATGACCGAATCATGAATATATACAAGTTGAATGCTTGTAAGAAAAGCACAGATCTAGTTTTATTAAAACACCCTTCACTGCTTTAATTAATTACCCACAAAGGCTGCAGTCCCCCCAACCAAAACTTTTTGTGAAAATTCGGGCAATATGCTGAGAATTTTTCGGGCACCTACTGAAAGAAAAATAATTTGCAATGTGTTTTTCAATGGTTAAACTTATATTTTTCTTATCATTATTATTGTAACGACTTTCCCAATAATTATAACCAATATGGAAGGGTTATAACACGGAAAATGATTGTATGTTATTGGCATGCGATGTAATATCTGATGCTTGCCTATATGATAAGCACACTAATGGGCGGAATGCGCGCAGAGCGCGCGAAAAATGTTGGTAATATTTTTCGGGCAAATCGTTACAGCCCCTCCAAATCAAATTGGGCTCCTACGCCTATGATTACCCATATGCTTTATTCGACCACACTAGACTGACGCACCTCGTTTTTATCTCGGACAGAGAACCTGCCATTTATCCCCGCTGTGATCCATTGACTTTGTACATCCCAGGGCTTCTCATCGTCTCCCATGATCCTCTGTATCAGTTTGTCCGAACTCTTTCGGGAAGTGTCCAAGTTAAGATTCTTTCCGTCCTTCGATTTCTCCTCGTAGAGTGAGTACTGCTCTGGGTCGACGTCCAACATACCAGCTTTGGCTAAAACCTTGGGAGAGGAAGGAGGAAACAGAACAAGACATAGGAAGTGTTAGCTCAGTTAGGAGTGTTAGCTCAGTGGTTAACGCCGGGTGCCTTTCAATCATAAGGTCCCGAATTCGGGTCACTCCAAGATTAATGTATGTCGTCCAGTTACAGAGTTGTTCACAATTGACAATTCATAATCATGGACGTTAAATATGAATCTAAGAGACTGACTTCGGTCGGCTTGCGGCTTTGATAAGCCAATAATGGCTGCTTCGCGAGTTCCTGCTTGCAGAAGGATCTAAAATACATACATACATACATGTGATATATGTTGTCCATTTACCTGCTGTTATTATTGTTACAACCCCCATTTTGCATTCATGATTCAACTCATTCCATTGTACAGGGCCCACTATTAAACTTCCACCGACATAACTTTATCCTAAGCCGTCCGTCCGTCATACATTCATCCTATTCCAGTGGCACTAAATGTTAACTTATATAACTTATAAGTATCAAACAGGTTTCCATGGCATTTAATTGCATAACCCACCCTTGCAATCACATCTGGTGTAGTGGCATTCACTGATATCTCAAATGACATGGTGTCCATGCTACAGGAGACACTACGGGTGTAAATCTGGACCAGGAAAGTACCGGGAGTCGAAGAGGGGGCTGGTGTCATATTCTGAGGAGAGAAGAAAAAGGAAATGGTTACAAGATATGGTTGTCTATAAGAAAAATGGAACTGTATATCATGAAAAGTGAAATAAACGAAAACGAAAGATAGGCGTTGATTTAAGGAGAAATGATTTCTTTGATTGCTACTGGAGAAGACTTAATTTAACTGTAATGACTAATAAATTAACATTGGCACTGAATGCAACATTATGGTAGGTTAATAACAAGTAAAAAAAGGTGGTACTTGTTCTAGTCTACAAAGAAATCAAAACACAACCTCTAGGGTTATTATACCCTTCTCATATGATGAAGCGTACCTCTAGCAGGACAGAATGTAATATCCCAAAGAGGATCTCATTTCCATTTGCAGGAGTTCAAGACATCAAATACTTAGGCCTTTAGAGAGTCACTATAGAGGTGTTTTTTATCGCAGCAACATATC
This sequence comes from Apostichopus californicus, assembly GCA_020650975.1. Classification (NCBI taxonomy): domain Eukaryota; kingdom Metazoa; phylum Echinodermata; class Holothuroidea; order Aspidochirotida; family Stichopodidae; genus Apostichopus; species Apostichopus californicus. The sequence goes on from JAIPMN010019812.1 coordinate 10,632, forward strand.
ATTAAACAGGCTTCCTATAGATTTGAACACTAGACATGAGAAACTAGATTTGAGAGTGAACTGATGACATGGCATTGTAAGTGGGGGCATTCTCCTCTCGAAAGCCCGGCCGGCCCTTCACCAACCGTTGAGTAAATCTGAAATTTTTACGGTGATATGGCGTTTAATATGTTTGCACCAAATCTATGGAATGCCCTGTAGTCGATCCCAACTTAAAACTCATCGTTTTATCATTTACTTTAATGACTGTTCTTGTTTTCATTTGTCTTCACCTTGTTTATATTAGTTTCAGTAATTTATTGATTGACTTATTAAATTGATTGAATCATTTTTTTTTCTTTTGCTTTGACTACTGTACTTTATTCCTTTTATTACTCTGTATGTATCTTGTATTTGTACTTACTTAAGATTTTACTATAGTCCGATGTGAATTGCTTTGAGATATTCTCTTACGTAAGGCTCTATATAAATATATGTTAACATCATTATTATTATTATGCAAAGATGAATGCTAATTATTTTCAGACATGACATATGAAGTCCCCTCACCTCGGCTGGTTTAAGAACAAATCTGCCCTTGCCGTTCCAAGCAGCTTGGACCTCATAGACTTATTATTATTATGCAAAGATGAATGCTAATTACAGTGGCGGAGCGACCATACAGTCAGAGGGGGCAGATGCCCCCTCTGACGGACTCAAATGGACTGCTGGCGTCCTTTTCAGCTTTTTACCACTTTTTACTTATTCACGATTACTGACTTTTTTATTGCGCTCTCATCTACCTATTGACATTTGTCACATTTGGTGGTGTAATTTTCTGACAAAATGGCGACGACACCTATTTATTCTTCGTTTTTCTGCAAATTAGCAAGGCCCGGAAAGGGTCATTTCTGGCGATCTAGGGAGTACCTTTACTCAAAAATTTTCAGTGTGCTCCGCGCCAACCTGTGGTGGCACTCCGCTTAGATAGAGTCGAAAGCGCCCCTACAGACCATTCTCGCCCCCCTCACCAATACCCCTAGCTCCGCCACTGGCTAATTATTTTCAGACATGACAATGAAGTCCCCTCACCTCGGCTGGTTTAAGAACAAATCTACCCTTGCCGTTCCAAGCAGCTTGGACCTCATAGACGTTCTCCTCTGCCTCTAGAGACCTCTCCTCTGTCTGAACTTCTTCACCTTGTCTAAAGTTGAGCACTGCCTCCTCTTCCAAAATATAATTCTCCAAGTCTTCCAGAGGTTTACCAGCTCTGCCGATAGCCTGCAAGTAAATGGAATTCAGATAGAAAAGCTTAAAGGTAGGGGTTGCTAATCTTAACTTCTTCTTCTTCTTTTTTATCAATTTTTGTCAGAAAAATATTTTGAAATGATAGCTTCAGAAGGTCAGAAAATAATGAACGTAACACACTTAAACACTTCTGAATGTCTGCCAGTTATATATCTTATTTATCTTATAAGTAAATGAATGACAGAAAATTGAGGGGAAAATTTTCCATAGCATATTAGAATCTTTGGCAGGGCACTTTTGGCAATTTTTTACCAATTTTAGCTTCTAATATGGAGCAACTCCAAATGATCTTTTATATAATTGTCTGAAAATGCAGGGTCTTTAAAGGGTGTAAAGACTCGCGCACAAAGAAACGTCTCATGCCGGTAATCTGACCTAGTTTCGAATGAGGTGTAACAGAAGTGTTAGACACCACCATCGAACCCAGAAAATACACACACAGCTTGCTACCGTCGTTAGTTAGACACTAGTGCACAGTCAGTACATGCAGCTACGGTCATTACCCACAACACAGCGTACATATAATAGCAGCGATGGACATCTCAGGTCTAGATAAAAGATAACAAGGTATCACGTTTCATTATTGTCTGCATTTTGTAGCGACACGAACAAAACGTCAATTGCAAGCAACGGAGAGTTAACTTTTTCAGATGGCCGCACAGGGTTTGGGGAGAGTCTTCAATGCCTTGAAGATGAATGAAAGATATCCCCTCCCGTAAGAGTCATAAAGATTGTAACCACTTACCTCAGCAAGGAGTTCACCTGCTTTTGTATCCCCTGTTGTCCACAGTAAGGTCTCTTCATCTGGGAGTTCCACCCCGTACACACCAACAGAGGAGGCCTCCGCCAGATTTTGTCGAGGATTTTCGGCCAGCTGAGGAAGAATTGAGTTGATCGTGTTGGAGCAAAATGATCATCCAAAATCCATCTCAAGATCGATATTGTCAATGTTTTCTTTTTTAATTTTTATAATATACATAGTGATGTACTAGGAGTTAACGTAACTGTCATGCTTGAGTCAGATTGATTAAAAAGACAACCTTTCTTTACATTTTAATGTGTGATATATGAATTTACATACTTTTATTGATTTTTGTCTAAAAGTGTCAGAAACCGACACTTTTACACTGATCGCAATTCTTGCCCCCTAATATGCTAGAAATGTCAAATATTGGTCACTGTTGCTCAAACTTTCAACAACCAACATATTAATATAACCCCTCCAGATCATTTGCTGAGTCTAGCTGAACAGTCCTCATTTATCTGGGGGTAGGGGGAGGGGAGGGGAGGGGGAGGGGGAGAGCAGGGATCAAGGCTTCCAGGTATTAAGTACTTTTAAATACTCCTAACAATCTGACCTTACTAAAATCCTTTCAATAATGACATTCTTAATATACCACAAAACATATCTAGTAAAAGCATAATTAGACCATATTTATGTAGATATATTCTATACTGACGGACTACAAAGTCATAACCGATTTATAGTGCCCCTACAGAACCTCTCTAGAGTTTTCCGATTCGACCTACCTCCTTGCCTACGTAGTAGTAGACTAGATCCGTCAGGAGTTCCTTCTTCTGTATGGTATTCTGCAGTTCGTCTTCCTGTATTTCCGTTAGTCTGTTCAGGATGAAGAGAGTGGACAACTCCAGAGCTACGTTCTGGGCGCTTCGGAGACGGACGTGGCGGTAACCTGTCAAAAGAAATCAAGTACTGTAATGTCATGTCTTTGTTGACATTTTCATTGATTCATAGATTGATTGACTTTTTTGTTTTCAAACTATCTTTACTTCTTACAACTTTAGATGAAAAATACAATAAATGCTGATCTATGAATAAAACCTGGAAATCTAAAATGTAACACATGTCTGAATAATTCATACTGATTTTTGCATTGTAAATTTTTTTTTTTTTTTAATCAGTTACTCAATATGGCATCAATAAATTAAAAATTAATCAGTCAATGAATTACTAATCCATCAAATCACTGATCAATTAATTGTCCCAGTGTAAGAGTATTTTGCTTTAACTATTTTGTGATTATATGTATAAGGACCACTTTACAGTTTTCTCCTGTGTTACGACTCATTTAACTTGCAAGGAGATATACTGACATGAAACTACTGATGTGGGTACTGCCTTAAAGTGCAATTACCAATCCTTAAAAGAAAGGCTAAATCACCTGGACGGGGTGGGGGGAGGGGGTAAGATCACCTGGTGGGGGGAGGGAAATTTTCAGTAGACCACAAAAGCATGTAAAACTGTCTGATCTTTTATTTGACCATATAATATATATTCACATGCCACATTGGCTTGCAAGATCCAATTCATGCTCATAACCTGACACATTAACATTAATGCCCATACAGGTGACCAGTATAAGATTTTTCAAATAGTATTTTGCTGGAAATCTTCAAACTGGTGCTCTACCAGATGAACCCATACCTCGTCTGAGACATCGGACGGGAATAATCCGCTGAGCAATGACGTTATTGCCGCTGTTGTCGACGACGGCCAGACGCAGGAAGGCGAGTTCTTCAAAGGCTATCCTGAATGAGAATTCCTCGTTCCAGATTGGGTTGACCATGTTCTTGCTGACCGGCTTGGTCTTGTACTTGTTGCAGTCGCACGGAAGACCAATGACCTCCAGCTCCACGTATGATGACCCACTCGGGCTACTCGGATTTAAATACTGCCCTGATATGATCTGTATAAATCAATCAATCAATCAATCAGTAAAAAGTGTTATTAAAGTTAACATCTAATCAGAGTGAGATATAATTAAAGTCTCGCATTAATATAAAATATCCTAGAGTTATCTGGAGAGAGACTCCCCCCTCCCCCTTGAATAACAATCATGGTGCTATCACTGGTCTCACTAAGACTGGGATGAATTTAAAATCAAAATTCCAGAAGTTTTTATGATGAATTCCATTGATATTATTGCCTTAATCTCTCTCTCCTTTTCTGTTGAACTATACTATCGTAGTTCATACGTAGAGATGGCCATAAACTCAGCTGAACCAAGTAGCTGGCCATGAAATCAGCTGAACCAAGTAGCTGGCCATGAAATCAGCTGAACCAAGTAGCTGGCCATAAACTCAGTAGCTGGCTATTAAACTTTTACCCTCAGAACAATTCAACCGTTTCAACAAGCTATACAAAATCAAACTCAGATCTATTGAGGAATGAAGGATTTACAGAACTGGAAATTCCAACAAATATGCGAATGGTTGAAACAACACATAGCACCCACCTCAATAGTCAATTCCTTGACTTTAAATCCAGGGACAGTTTTACCAAAGGCGTCGAATCGATAAAAGAGTGTGTGTGATCTATCCCTCATGAACTCGGGCTTCAAGACGTAACCACAAGATCCGTTCTGCTCGAATAATGCCATCTGTAAATGCATGGGCAGGTCTAACGGAAACAGCAACAAAAGGACATTTAGGTGAGCAAACTACATAAAGTGAGATGTGTGGTTTTCAAGTTCAATGTTCAAATCCAAAATAACTGGATTAAGGAAGTCAAAAGGGAATACACTCTGGGTCCTGCTTTTGAAATTCAGTTGGTACATTCATAAAAAAAAAAGATGTGTCCATCTGTTTTTGTGGCCTCAAATTATAATTCCCTTTCTCTGTAAAATGGCTAACTTTAATTAAAACAAAAAGAAGAAGAGACCTGACCCTGTATAGCGATTGCTAACTGTTCGGAACTATATGAAAGAGATTTATTTATAACATCAAGGTAACACTGATTGGTTTGCGTGTAGTCATAATGAAATGCATAAATAAATTTAATACAAGGTGTGTTGCATACGACAAATTTACTAGTGGATGTTAATTTACCCCCCCCCCCCCCACTTCTATAGTTGCATCGAGGGGGTTTGTTCCAACGAAGGACTTGTTTTCAAAATGATTTTTACCTTCTCTCTGGTAATTTAGAGCCACCAGTTGAATCCCACAGGCCCAATACAGGATTGGGTTGTAGTTGGAGGAATCTATTCGCATGCCAGCTGGGTAGGTACGTATCAACTGAAATTCACAATGCGTGAGGAGATACTTGGCTAAGGAATAGTAGACACTTTATCCAAGAAAACGATTCAATCATTTATGTTCTTTGATACCATTCTCTTAAAAAACAAGGCCAGTATACTTAGTCCTTTTATAACACAACAGAAACATTGGTACTTCATACAAAGTGTTAAAATTTACTTCCATTACTGCTTGCATTGCTTTAATACGATGTTTGTTTATGTCAAAATTAACAAACATCTTTAAAAGAAAGTTACACAGAACCTTCTCCAAAAATTCTAATCAAACCTCTCTGAAGTTAACGTGTAAAAACTTTCTAAAGTAGAAAAAAATGCTTAAAAATTATAAAAAGCTATTTTTATGTTATGTGAAGACCTTTGTTTTTGGTCATAATTATTTCCAAAAAGGTTATCACGATAGTTTTAGTAACAGCAATACAATCTTCCATGGTTTTTAGTCATAGATACCGTAGTCTTATGTTTTCTATTTTGAAGTTACCCTTTACACACATCTTACTCTTCAAAGTGGAATGAAAACAAGCAAACTCATTTTAAATATAATTCCAATGCCCACCATCCCCACCCCCCCCCCCTGCCGGGATAAAGAGCGATTATTGGATTAATATGTTGTTGCATTCACATGTGCGCTTCATTAGCCATAAAAGGATATTGCACAAATTTAGCTCCAAATTTGCGAAACATTTTCTTCAAACTGCTTTCGTTCAGCGATGAAATGTGACAGGATTTCGTCCGGGACTTGAGTAGCCTTACCCTGGACTCTGTGGATGAACTGCCATCCTCTGAAATAAACACCACAAATTATTTTACTGGTTGCCTCACATTTCATTCATCAACTACAATGCTTCCATCCACAAACAAATACATCTATTATTAAACGAATCGCAAATAAACTGGCTAAAAAAATTTTTTTTTTTTTTTTAAATTTTTTTTTATTGCAAAACAATCCTATAATAGTTTTAATACAGACTTGACACATGAGGGTATCCTAGTAAAATGTCACCTCATAAATACACTTCTATATGGAAAGATGTATTATTTCTTTCTTCAAAATTTTCTGAGATATTGATGAAACTGGGTATTCAGAATTCCTAACTGGCTAGTGGTTTCGAGTTTGGTAATATTTATTTAAATAAGTCATATTGTTTGAAGCCATATCAACATTCGTTACTTTTAGATTTTGACCAGATTGGATGCAATACAGGTAGCTGATATGTACCTTGCAATATTTTAGTTTTTACTTTGAAAATCTCCACTCCATAACAATTGGCTTTTGGAAACACCAACATATTTTCTTGAAAATGTTTGGCATATTGGAACCGTTCCCACAGTTATCAAGCAGGATGAAACCAGCTTACACTCGTTGTATATGTGTTGTTATCTTACACAATCTGCATCACAACATTAAAGTTTTATATCCCTCTCTTTCTCTCCACCTCTCTCTCTCTCTCTCTCTCTGTATTTAACCACTGCCAAAATTGAGAAAGGAACAAATTAAAGGGAAATTTAATTATGGAGTTTTCCTTCTTTTTTCTAAGGAAAATATCAGAGCATTGTAATACCTCAGGAATAAGCAAAGCTAGCAATTTTTATTTTTGTATGAAGGGCACCTTACCTTTTGTGGGATATGAGAGCATATTGAATGTAAAGCAAATTTAAAAATAAAGTTTGAGAAGTATGAGCTGCTTTCATTTTTTTAATAATATTTATTTATACTTTTATCTTTATATTTATTTTCATTTAATTATTTGGCATGCATGAAGCTACTTTTCAATGAAGAGGAAGCAATAAAAAGCATGTTTTATGTGTATTTGTTTGAGGGAAATATGATATATAGCTATTTATATATATAAGAATAAAATTGTGATTGGAGGCAATATGCCTTCCCATTCTTTGGTTTTGCAAACTCAATACATGCACTTTAAGAAGAAGCAAAAGTAAAAAAGAGAACAATGGAAAACAGAAAGGTAAAATGAAAGCCAAAAGAAATGAAAAGCAAAGTCAAACACTCCCCCTAATTGTTCTTTTAATGATTGTTGCAACAACTATTACAAAAGATGTTCTACCTTACCATTTTAACTGCGATTGGCCTGTCCACTGTATTTACAAGGCATGTAATACCACTCATCTAAAAAATTCTTTGATACTAAAACTGGGGTTCAACTAATAAAATATGCAATGATGAAGAATTTCTGTGTTTTAATACACAGTGCTGGCTATCTTGTTATAGAAACATATAGTGTCTTTTTTAGTGTGTTATTATTCAGTTGGTAATCTGGTTACCATTCAAGGAGATTGTTGAATAGATTTTGATACTTCATACTCAAGCCCTATGTAGTCTTATTTAGTGTGTTATTATTCAGTTGTTAATCTGGTTACCATTCAACGAGGTGGTAGAATAGGTTTTGATACTTCGATCCTATGTAGCCCTACGTAGTCTTATTTAGTGTGCTATTATTCAGTTGTTAATCTGGTTACCATTCAATGAGGTGGTAGAATAGACTTTGATACTTCATACTTAAGCCCTATGTAGTTTTATTTAGTGTGTTCTTTTCAGTTGTTATTTCTGGTTACCATTCAAGGAGATCATAGAATAGATTTTGATACTTCATACTTAAGCCCTATGTAGTTTTATTTAGTGTGCTTTCTACATCTTCTTTTCGGTCGATACATAAGGATATCCCCCTGCGATCCTGTTCGACGTGTAACCTAATAAACATGGCTCAGAGAAGGAGCTATAACAGGACAAATCACTCTTCTAGTTCAGTTTCAAACTGATTTAATTACTTAACCCTATAATTTCTCCATTGATCAATTAATGTACATGCATATCCTAATTCTGTAATCTACTATAACACTGTCTACTGATATACTACTTACTTAACTTTATTGTCTCTGACATACCATAGCTATTTGTTCTTCTTAACCTATTCACCAAAGTATATTTTTGTTGGTTTTTGAAGGAATCTACGCAGTTCACCCATATCAGGACCCACACAGACTTACCTCAAATAGACAGTCACATCGTCAGAGTTTTGGCTCCTTGGAGACATCTACGCTTCCCTTTTTCGACTGATACACCTTACTTAAGTACCCAACCCCTCCCTCCCCCACCCTCCCCCACCCTTCCCCCTTCCCTTCCGATAAAAAAATTAGCAAAAAGCTCACCCAAG
>JAIPMN010019812.1:21534-36944 GCA_020650975.1 Apostichopus californicus
CCCCCCCCCCCCCCCCCCCCCCCCCCCCCCCCCCCCCCCCCCCCCCCCCCCCCCCCCCCCCCCCCCCCCCCCCCCCCCCCCCCCCCCCCCCCCCCCCCCCCCCTCCATTTTTATATTCCACACACCTGACTCCATATTTAACTTTTCTTTATTGGGGGAGAGAGTTCCAGGTTTAATGCCACACAACTATCTACATAATGAAAATACAGACAATTCTTCTTTATGGAGGGGGAGGGGGGAGATTTCCAGTTTCTGTATTCCACACACCTGCTTCAGCTCCGAGTTCTTCGACCTCCACTCCTTTCTTCTCCTTCTTTTCTTTCTCCTTCTTTTTCTTTTTACTTTTGGAGTCTCCATCTTCGTCTCCCTCCCCTTTCTTTGTCTTCTTGCTCTTGCTCATCTTAGCGCCATCCTCTTCATCTTGTTCTTCTTCCAGTTCTCCTTTCTTGGTTTTCTTTTTCTTGACAGATTTGGCTTCACTTTCATCTTCTTCTGGTTCAGCAAATCCTAACAAGGAAAAGAAGGATGTCTGATTGTAACAAAAAACAATCCAAAGCAAAAGCAAAAACAAATGTGGTGGGGGGGGGATTGGGGTGGGGAGCAACATATGCTCATCCAAGCATCTTTTTATTTAATAAACTAATCAAATGACTAATAAATAGACAAAATATGAAATAACTTGTTACCTCACGTCTGTGGAATCCTGAGTTGGGATTACCAAGGAAATGAACGGAATCGATTGTCAATACAACAACGTACGTCACTGTCAATTGCAAGTCTGAACGGAGTGTTTTACAAGTAACTTGTTAAACTGATGTGAATAATGGTTAAATATGGCATCTAAAGCATACTTCAAAGCCATATAATGTGGTATTTGAGACTCTCAATTTGGATTATAAATCAAGTGAAAAAAATTCAAGGGGATAATTGATGAAAATGGTATTTAATAGCCCAAGACACTCTTCAATAATTTTATCTTATGAATTAAATCTGTCCTTGTTGATCTAACTAATTTGTTTACGATAACTGTCGCACAAATGTTTTGTGTAAAAGTAAGTTGGCCTGACGTTTCGATCCTAGCAGGATCTTCTTCAAAGGCTAAATGACAAGTAACAGTAACAGAAGGGACAAAAACACTCACAGAATACAGACAGGTTAATGAGCATGGTGAACACAAAGAGATAGATGTAAGGGGATTAGTAGACAAGGGATTAATGTTTTGTCTCATCTCATTAGACACAATGGTATCAATACAAACCAATGAATGTCATTCTTTGCATATAGTCCAATAGTCTTTCAAAAGTCGGACTAATTAGTCCTTCAAAATCGTTATACATTTTAGCACCACGTCGAATTGATTTTATGAGCATACCTGGAAACTTGACTGATTGGCAGTAGTTAATGAGTTTGGACAACTCTGGTGAAATAATTGGCTCCTTCTTCTTCTTCTTCTTTTGGACTTCCTCGGCTGCTGCAGCGAGGGCCAGCAGGCTCTGGCTTCCACTCGCATTTCTTCTACAAAAGAAAAGACAAATTCCCCTGTGAGCATTATGTTTTTCAAATGACATTCCGAAATTCTTCAAACAACGGAATGCAAGTCACAATATAGTTCCAAACGGTGCGCAACACCATTGTGTTTTCTTGCAAGCTAAATTTAAATGCATAACCAAGTTTAAGAGACAAACTTGCAACAAGATAGGAACAACATTGACTATTTCGCTAAGTCACGAACAGTTTAAACCTAAGTAACTACCTAGGTTTATGCACATCACTTCCCACCTGCCCCCCCCCTCCCCGGGAATCTTCCTATCCCTTTATCTTCATTGGGGGTACTTGGCACTTTGGGGGGGTAAGGGTAAGTAAGGGGTTGGTAATAGCAAGATGAAACACTAGTGGTATATTACTCTTGCTCCCCCCCACATACTTTACTGAAATCTTGGCTGTACTTTTGTTCTAGTCAACTTTGCAGGAGGAAAATAATTGAATCGGTTTGAAACAATTTTACAAAAATCTTTCCATTTCTCAAGACTTTTCATTAACTTTTGAAATGTTTCACTATTTTGCATGACTCTTCTGAGTCAGGAAGAAATTATTTAAATTCCCATGACTCTTCCAGGGTTTCCATGACTACGAGGAACCTAGTTACTGCATGCTAACGGTAGTTTCAATAAGCAGATATGCAAATGACCGAGACATCTGTCAGAATTCTTACTTGTGTAAAAGTAAGTTGGCCTGACATTTCGATCCTAGCAGGATCTTCTTCAAAGGCTAAATGACAAGTAACAGTAACAGAAGGGACAAAAACAGGCACAGAATACAGACAGGTTAATTAGCAATTAACCAATTAATGAGCAATTAAGAATTCTTACTTGTGCTTTGTCTTGCCGGATGCACTCTTCTCTGAATGCTGAACGACTTCTTCCAAGTAGCTTTCTGAAGAAGGAGCTATCACCTTCTTGGTCTCCACGGACAACGATGTATTATCTGTCATCAAAACAATAAACCATAAATTATACTAAATCATAATAATAATAACAATAACAAGAGTCCTATTGCGATAATGTTAATTCTGCCAATCGAAGCAGTAGAAATATGGAAACAATTTGACTTGGGTAACTGACTATCAAAGGTCTCCAAATTTAAAAACTTTTAAGGATGTCTCAAGAAGGGTTGGTTAAACAGTCAACTGATCATTCTGTGAATTGTTTGAAGGGAATTGTTTAAGTTAGTCTAAAGAGATACCTTCAGCAGAGGACAGTTCATCGTAAGCATCTTCAAAGAGTTCTTCTTCATCTTCATCGTCTGAAAATTCTCCGTTCTGTTGACCGGGACTGACCTTGGATGTCTGAAGTTCAAGAATACGTTGCATTGAAAAGACCTGAATTTTTGCCCCAAAACTGTCGTTTAAACCATGAAATATGAAGCCTATTGTGCCATGTTATCCATGTTCAGGTTATTCTGATCACATACTATTATTTGTAAACTCTATCTCAATATCTCATTGTTCCATACTCAAGATATGGTGCATCCAATGTAACCCACTTCTGAATAGATTATTTTCAAAGGTTTTTTTTTAATGCTATTATAATTTTTATTTTTTTGTTATTACACTTTTGCTCATGATACATTTGGAACAGTTTGCTTAGCAGCAAAAACTATTTATGTGGTTAGAAATTCATCAAAATGCAATTCTTGTATATAAATATTATTATTCCTCTGTGGATAATGATGGAAATATTATGAAGCAAAACAAAACACATTTTCAGTTTCCATTGCCCTGACGATGAGATCACTCACTCTACTGTTGCCAGATGCATTCCCACAAAGTATTTATCAAATTCATATCTTTGTAAATACAAATTACTATAAGGATGTAGATTTGACTTAAAAGATGCAGAAAATTCCCAAAAATTTTCTTCAACCACAAGAAGATCAATTTGAATTTCTTAACAACTCTTTTCAAAATATTGAAGCAAAACATAAAACAAAACACATTTTCAGTTCAATTGCCCTGACGATGACATCACTCACTCTGCTGTTGCCAGAATGCATTTGCACAATGTATTTTATCAAATTCATATCTTTGTAAATACAAATTACTATAAGGATGTAGATTTGACTTAAAAGATTCAAAAATTTCCCAACAATTTTCTTCAACCACAAGAAGATCAATTTGAATTTCTTAACAACTCTTTTCAAAATGTTGAAGCCAAAAAAAACAAAAAAACAAAACTTCAGTTCGATTGCCCTGATGATGACATCACTCACACTGCTGCGGTCAGATACAAATTAATACAAATTACTATAAGGATGTAGTTTTGACTTAAAAGGTGCAAAAAAATTCCCAGGAATTTTCTTCAACCACAAGAAGATCAATCTTGAATTTCTAAACAACTCTTTTCAAAATGTACCATCAATCTAGCTTGCCGATGTACCTAAGATTTGAGAATTTTTATTACAAATGTCAAAAAGCTAACGAGAAAGAGAGTTAGTTTTTAAAAAGTGTCTCACTTTTTGTTTTGTTTCTTGGTTGTCAGTTGGCTTCAGCTTCTTGTTCTTTACAATGATCTTCTCCTTCAATGCCTCAGGACTGGGAAGATAAACATCTTCTTCAAAGTCTGTATCAAACATGAAATTTTTGACAAGCTTATCTCCTAGAACCTCCTGTAGGGGACAGAAAAACAAATTGGTGATTTGATGGTAAGGCTTTAGAAATAAGATCTTTGTTACTTACTTCATTCAATGGTTTTCTTTAAGCACACTGTGTTGGGGGATGTACCATAAAAGTTAATTTGACAAGCTCATTAATAATGAAATGCTTTAAAAGTATAAAACTTTGCATATGTTAAAACCTCTCTCTCCCAGACACTTCTGATGGAGATGAAAAAAAAAACGCTATTTCGAGGAACAAATTACTACTTCAACAATCGACAAGATGTGAATATTTTATTACATTCAATGGTTATCTTCTTGAACACTGCATTGGGCATGAACAAAAATAATGCTAATTTGAAAAGCTTATGTATTTTTATAGATTTTCAAAAAACTATTACAGATTACTAAGAAATATTTCCCTCTTAAAGGATGGAATGTCTTAACGAGGCAGTAAAGATTGCTACATTAATTAGTTATACTGAACACTGTCATATGAGATAACATTAATGATAGCCATATTTGCAAATTACACCACCTGAAAAAGCCATCAACTGTTAATTAAAGTTGCCCCTAGATCTAAATTCTGTTCTTTCGATTTGGTCCAGATTTGGAGATAGAGAACATGAATATGTGCATTTCAAAGAATTGGAAACCAGTAATTCAATTTTTCCTATCGGCAAAAGAGTTATCACTACCCTCAAAATCCCTGGCCCGTCTCTCCCCAGATCCTCTAAGGTGCAAGAACTGAGGAGCAAGAACTCCAAGACTTTTTTTATTTTTTTTTATTTATTTATTTTTTTTATTGCCAATTGTGTACAATGGGAAAGGAAGTCTCTTATAAAGTCTTAAAAAGACTTAACAAGGTAGGAGACTCCCTGGGAGAAAAGAAGAGAAAAATGTACAAATATATATAATACAGTATATACGTAAGGATTAAATATACAGTAATAATATCCTAATGATGCTGAGATGGATACGTGAATAGATTATATAATACTAGTACGAGTTAATAAATTCCTTTTTCAAATGTCTGGTGAATGTGGGTTTTGAAGTTATAGACTTCAAATTTTTTGATAGATCATTCCAAATATGTATTGCTCTATTACGAAGACCAAATTTCCCTATGTTACTATGGTAAAAATTGCAATGAAGGTTGTCGGCATGTCTTGTGTGATGGTTATGTAAGACTCTGTTACTACAGAGAATAACTTTAGAGAATAAATGTTCCCAAAAATATCATAAAAATAAACTTGGTTAAATATCCTCTTAAACTGCAAACAAACCACTGACATCGATTGAGCACCTACCTGAAAGATATTGGCCATACGAGTCTGCTGTTGAAGAGAGCAGTGGTTCTCAATGGATAAAATAACGGGGTATTTGGACGTGACAAAGGCAGCTTTATTGATGGCTTCTACCACTTCCTGAAAGGAACAAAATATCATCAAAATAATTCTTGGTAACTTTTCTGACTTTCGAATGATATAAACGATACAAACGATCAAATAGTTGTGAAAGGAATTGATGTTAACAAAAATGATACCAATGAAATATAGAGCTGTAAGAGTATGCAAGTTTTCATGCTACACATGCTTAGTGCTATTGTCCAGAGGGTAATAAGCAATGACGTTAGAATCAGTGAAACGTCCATACGGGGGTTGTGGATTCAAGCCCTGCCCAGCAGTTTTTCCCCATCTGTAATGGTCTCCCAAAATAGTAAAAAATTCAAAAACTGTAAAATTGGATAGCCTCTTTACACGTAGGCTATAAGCTTTTAGCTTCTCCCACATTTCACGTGTGGGCTGCTTAATACTATCCTAATGTAACTGTATTTCTGGAAGATGTCATGGTCGTCGAGTTTAAATATTTTGCCAACAGAAGCAATGACCTAAGATTTCAGAGCTTCAAAATGTGGCTGACCAGAGATGGCTGATAAAAGTGGGGTTTTTTCATCCGGGAAATAATCAAAAATTTTGCCATTTGAAATAGTTTTTTAAGGAAGGAAATTTTGGAAACATTGAAGAAAGACATCCTCCACACATTGAAATCAGCTTATTGGTAAATACCAGCAAAGTGTTTAAATTTGGTGATATGGCAGACTCTTGTGAGTTTAACTGATTAGGTACGGTAATAGACTTTGCCAGGAAACAGTCCAAGTTCAGCAATATAATCCCTTAATAATATGCACTTTTGAGAATGATAGGTTTTCAAGCAATTAGTGCTGTGCGTCAAATTTCACTGAACAAATAATGATAGCCATATGATAGTAGAGTGGACCTACCTTGAAGCTGATTTTGGTGGTAAGAGTGTGACCATGGTAAATAATGGGCCAGCCATCATCCCCGTCCCAGCAGTCAAGCTCCACACAACGACATCCGGTCAGTAAAACCTAAAGGAGGAATCGCAAAAAGATCAATGAAATGTCTAACATAGTAAATATCTACAAAATATCATTGCAACTGAATCTGGACTTTGAAATGCACCATGAACCAAGAATAAACATTTCAATGCTTTATCAAACTTTGTGGAACTTTGCTGTACAAGAATAGGTGTCTGTTTATTTCCACCATAAGTACTAAGGAATGAAATTACCTTCATAAAAGTCCTGTAGATGCAGGGAATCTTCCTTTACAAACATGCTTACCCCCCTCTGTTTCCTCCTGAACACCACCCACCCCACTCTTGAATAAAAGTCAACCGTATTTGAAAATGCGCCGTTTAATCCCACTGCCATAACAGTTTACCTGCCCTGGGGCATTTTTAGTAGGCTCTCGGGGGTAGATCGCGGAATATTTTGAGCTGTGCAAGTGACTTTTCCATGCCTGTGCTAGGCTTGGCGAATTGATTATGGTAACACACAGGCTAACATTTCCAGACTAATCACCTTGAAAGGTGAAGAAGTGGGCAGTGGCGAAAAATGAACCGCAGTCTTACTAAAGTGCGGATTTTCAAATGATAATATTATTATTATTATTTTACCAAATTTATATAGCGCTCTTTTCATGCTTAAGCATGTTCAAGAGCACTTTACAATGACAACAAAATGACAAAACCCTTAAAATATGAATATGAAGAATAAAATTGACAAAGCTTAAATATTAATATAAAAAAATATATATATATAAACGAAGGAATATATAGATTTAATAATATAGATTTACAGTGAAATTCCTAAAAAGAAAAAAAAAAGTGAGTTTTAAGTAAATTTAAGTAACAAAATGACAAAACCCCTTAAAATATGAATACGAAGAATAAAATGGACGCAGCTTGAAAATTAATATAAAAATATATATGTATCTATAAGGAAATTTTTTTTGAAATCAATATAGATTGAGAGTGAAATCCCTAAAAAGAAAAAAGTGAGTTTTAAGTAAATTTAAGTAACAAAATGACAAAACCCCTTAAAATATGAATTCGAAGAATAAAATGGACGCAGCTTGAAAATTAATATAAAATATATATGTATCTATAAGGAAAATATGTTATACCTGAGCATAAAGTTCCACTGAGGATTCTCCTCTCAGCTGATGGCCGGTAAGGTAGGTGTTGTGAGAGGATTTCACATAGTAGTGAGATAGTGGACTAGTCAGTGGCTGTGAGAAAATGAAAATGCCAGAGTGAAAAACCTTCATATTAGTTACTTGCAATAGTAGAACAGCTGAATTTCTTATTAAAAACACAAATTTTGGCATTGATTTTGGCAACAAGAAGTCTAATAAGAGATGATACTAAAACGTCAAGTTTTTTGTCAGCTTTATTGACTAGCTGCACATTAATATCATCAATGTTATGTTTCATGCACAGAGGAATACTTTACCTAAATTAGGTTCTTGAGATATTGAAATATTCAAAAAATTTTCACATTTTGACCACTGCTATAAGCCATTGAACCCATTAAAAATTAAAGGGACTTTTAAGGGTGAGTTATTCGTTATAAAATGTGAAACAGAACAAATTCATCAATCTCTTTATTATGCTTATTTTGTACCTGTTTAAATATGGGTAAGGAGGGGGAGGAGAAGAGCAGGAACGAAGGGCGAGGGAGGGCGTGAAGAGGAGGACAAGTTCTGTCCATTCTATTGTACCATTAACAATGATGATATAACCTTTAACATGATGACAGGGACACTGTTTTACTACCATTTTAAAGACTATTGTTGTGTATCACTAACTTCACTTTCACATTTCTGTTATGATGGCTGTTTTTTCTCTTTAAAACTTACTTCAGCTTTGGTTTACTTTACCTCATTGCTGGTATCTTCATAGTTAAAAGCATAGTTATCCTTGTCCATCATTAACCTGCTGAATCCTTCAAAGGAGAGTAACTCGCTGTTTCTCAGATCTTTGTTGGGCTCATGCCTCTGCAATGACATAGAAAAGTGTGTGTGATGACACAAAGCTACCAACAAGAAAAAGGAATGGTGGGCCCCACTCCCTCCCCCCCCACCCCAACTCTGCAATGACATAGAAAAGTGTGTGTGATGACACACAGCTACCAACAACATCAAGGAATGGTGGGCCCACTCCCTCCCCCCCCCCACTCTGCAATAACATAGAATAGTGTCTGTGATGACACACATCTACCAACAAGAGAAAGGAATGGTGGGCTCCACTCCCTCCCCCCCCCCACCAACTCTGCAATGACATAGAAAAGTGTATGTGATGACACAAGGCTACCAACAAAATCAAGGAAAACTGTGCCCCTCACCCACCCCCCTTCCTTCCCATTCAGATTTAGAAGAAAATTATTGTCTGAAGTAACCATTGGTAAATGGAATGCCTTCAACACAGTGATGGTATCAAGAGGCATTGAGGTGTAACGAACAGTGACAGGGAGGAAGTGAATAACTCCCAACACAGGCACCATTCTAACCTGCAAATTGATGTCATGTTAGTACCAGAGGTTGACATGGAAAGCTTGAGCATGTGGGTTACATCACATTCCTTCAAAATAAATTTGCAGAATAATTTCAGGCACTATGAGCTACACACAGTGTTTTATAACAAATAAAATGGACTAACTTGTGCAACAATTCAAGACTTTGGAACAAAAAAAAACTTTTGTAGTCTAACAAAAGTCAGCAAATAGTCATCTTCTGAACCTGATGGAACTGACTTACCCTTATCAGTGCAGCAACTTCAAGTACGGTTAGTTCCTCGCCCTGCTCTTCCTGGAGGAACGATTGCAACTCCTCGGTACCCATGACGGGGATGTTCATCGCCTGGGGTGGCCCGGCAGAGTTATTGGTAATGCTGGAGGTCGCCAGGATGTCCAGCACTTTACTTACTTCATACTGGACGGTATGGGTTAATATATTGCGGGTCACGTGTGGTACCCCTAGAGAGAATCACAGATGAGAGAGAGAGAGAGATAGAGTCCATAGTGATACGTACCATATATGGAAGATATGTGTGCAATAAATGGAGTTAATACGAAACATTTGTAACTATATCTTCAGCCATCCTTAAATTCACAGAATTCATAGAAAAGCCTAAATTACCTGCTTTCTCAACGTCAGGAGTCTTGGTGGGTTGTTCCAATCTATCAGTGGGTACGTTGGGAATCTTGTAAGCAAACGGCTCAAAGATGTCCTTAATATCCTTACGAGTACGGATACTGAAAGCCTGGAAAAGCTGCGAGAACTCTGAAGAAACAAAATCAGAACAAAAACATACACGTGTATTCTTGAGACACAAACTTGCAACCAAAAATTTGCTGCCAAATGTTTAGCTTTATGACAGGCATCATGAGATGAAAACATACTTTAAAATTAAGTTTAATGTTGCCCAAATTTCTTTCAAATTCATGCCATGCCCTCACTGACCTCCCCCTTCCTCCTTAGTTGCTGTCCCTACCTTCCTTTGGCTGGTTGTTCCGCCTCCCTCCTCCCTATCAACACTCTCTTCTACCTCTCCCTTCCCACCCCCACCCCCCCCCCCCTTTTTCCCCAAATAATGGAATAAATGACAATAAAGAACAGAGAAATAGTTAAGATATTGAAGTGATTACCTGGAAATGTTAGTTTGGTATAGAAGCTGAGGGTCTTGCTCTTCTCTTCTTTCTTAGATGATTCACCAGCAGTCAGCTCCACGCTCTCCACGCCACTGCTATCTACTTGGTACTCTGATTCAAGGAACAAGAAAATACAAAGGTTTGCTCCAGTCACAACAAACAGATTTTTATTCTTCTGGACCTGACTTGATCATACATCCATTGAGGTGGGGGTGGGAGAGGGAGTGGGATGGCCCACCTGACCACCTTTCTGACTCAACCCATTTAGGAAAATAGGCCTATATGTTCTCTTCTTTCTGATTTCTTTTGCTGTTATTGCAATATTCTGATTTAAAGTTTTCAGACCTCCAAGCTTTTGGCCTTTGTAGAAATAGTGATATTAATATAGATTACGATAAATTTGGTCATGTTGGATGACTTTTAAAGCCAGTAAACTAGAACTGTAAACTAGCAGGATACTATAGTGATGGAAGGGAAGTCTAGGGTGAATTTGTAGAGCACTGTGGCATTTGAAGAGTAAACCTTTAAGAATAGTACAGCATTTGCCAAGGACAGTGTGGGTAATGTAAGACCATGCACATGTGGTCACTAGATAGGTATGGAATAACGAAGAGTGCAATAATAGAAAGCTTTGGAACCTTCTCTGTCCAGCTCGGCGGCGATGTCGCTCCCTCCCTCTGAATCATCATCATCTTCTTCTTCGTCGTTGTCCGAATCGTCGCTCTCTTCGTCCGGGGTGTCGGTAGCAATTTCGGCGTCCAAGGCGAGTGCACCCTCCTTCTTCTTGCTCTTCTTTTTCTTCAATTTTTTGAGACCCTTTAACTTTTTCAACTTCTTCTTTTGCTTTGGAATGGTAACGTTTGATCCGGCAGCAGAGGCAGAGTCCATCTTGTGAGACTGCAAAACACAATTATTCATTGCATTGCAGATCATTTCAAGAGTCTTTAGGTTGTGACGGGAATAATGAATATCATTTCACTGCACCTAATGAGCATCTTCCACTGCTTCTTGGAAAGATAATTCATAATAATTTGTAAATCAACATGAGTCTTTATTAGTAAAGTGGGTATCTGCTACCCACTTTGTTTACATACATACAAGTAATCATATTAATCTGGCTGTGGGAGGTGGTTTGTATCTGATTGTCTAACTGCTACCCACTTTGTTCACATACATACAAGTTATCATATATTCTGGGTGTGGAAGGTTGTTTATATCTGATTGGGTAACTGCTAGCCACTTTGTTCAAATACATACAAGTAATCATAATCTGGCTGTGGGAGGTCGTTTATATCTGATTGGGGATCTGCTACCCAGCTATTACTGATATTGGAATTGTTAACATCAATTCTCTCGACCTGTTAAAGTTGTTAATATTAGACTTGGTCGGTGTTACCCACCTTTTACAGGTACTCAAAAGTACTACTATTGAGTTTTCTTTAGCTGTCAAAGTTGTCCATGTTAGATTGGGTAACTGCTACCCACCTTCTACACACATTGAAAGCTATATTAATTGACTGTCTCACAGTCATTAATATTAAATTAATTAAACTATTACCCACCTTGCTCTCAGGCAATTCCTTCCTCTTCTTGACGCTGAGCTTTGCTATCGGTTGAAAGACGGTGGGGCCTTCATCATCATTGGCCTGATCTTTGATTTTGCTTAAAGTGGAGTTTCTGCCACCAAAGATCTGAGTTGGAAATATATAGTAAAATAATAAACAAAAACAAACCAATGATAATTTGGCATATCCGTTGTTGAGGCTTAATTGACATTAATTGTGAACTACGTACAGTTCTGGACATGTGATGTAAATGCATTAGAGGAAAGTCAGGTGTTGTGGTTAATGGGCATCAACGGGCATCAATGCAGGGCATCAGCAACAAAAACAAACAAACAAAAACAGATATATAGGATAAGTAAATAATTCCTTTAATTTCTTTTTTTCTTGTTAATACTCTATCACTCAGTGTTTCCAAATCATCTATATAGCCAAACCTGGCTTTATTTAAATTAAAAGCTGTCATCAAAGCTATCACAGAGAAAAGTTGCCTTATTATGATCACTTGGGTATCATACTACATAGGGTAAATGACTTGTTGTGATCACTTGGGTATCATACTACATAGGGTAAATGACTTGTTATGACCACTTGGGTATCATACTACATAGGGCAAATGACTTGTTGTGATCACTTGGGTATCATACTACATAGGATAAATGGTTCAAATGGAAAACCAGGGTAACCTTTAAGTTTGTTGGAACAGCCAAAAATCATGTTTGATTAATTCACACAATTTGCAAAGCATGAAAAAAAAATACTTGTTCAGTAAATAAACTGGTTGTCCCTCAGACAAAGTTAAAAACCACCTTTGTTTGTCCAATATCAATTCATTTCATACATCTCAGACCACATAAGAGCCCCTAAAACTCAGCCTTTTGCACATGTGATGCTGATACAATGTACACGTTCTATGGAATCCACCTTTGTACCATTAATATACATACAGTAGGCCTTTGCGTCATACAGTCTCAGTACACACATTCATCAGACAAACATCCACTCATCCACTTTTTACAATCTCATTTATGAGTCTCTATGGTACTCATCTTCATGAGTTTCTGATAAACCCACTTGGCACCTCAAATCAACAAGGTCCTCCAGAAAGACAAACGATGGAAGGAAAACCTATTGTCACAAAGTTTAACTTTCTGGAGGACATCAATATAAAACCTTTATGGTGTATATTTGGGTAGAGGGTGATGTTAGGTCCCACACAAAGATATTCAAACATAGGAAAACTTCATATATGTTTGAGCAGGTGATATTCGATCCGTTTACCAAAGGCTACAAAGATAAGAAAACCAATCAGAGGACCAAATAGTCAGGGCTGTTCGGTTGTTAACCTGTCTTTCTGATCCACACATCACTTGCATTACACATTAACAGAGTTCACTGCTATAACCAGTCACCAATTCTGTAAAATTTCCAAATTTCATATGACCCATGTACAGTTCACCAGCTCTTTTGGCAGTTTTGTCTGTGAAGGTGTAAAAATTTATCAGTTTATATGGCATTAGTAGCAGTTACAGTAAAATAAATGCCCTATCTGGCGGATTCGACAAACTTAAAAGCTGGACATATGGTGGAGACAGACGCACCACCATCCCCCCCCCCCACCCCCTCCCCCCAACCCAACATGCAAGTGGAGGGTGCAATGGCAGTGAACTGTTCCAATTTAGTTTGTCCTCATCATTGAATTCATCAATGCAGGCAGGACCATTCTATAATTAATACACTTAACAATAACTTTAATACCTGTATTGCCTCTACGGCTGTTGGTCCTCCCAGATTCCCTTTAAAGAAGAAGGCGTTCAGGAACTGCTTCATCAGCCACTTGGTCCGCTTGTCCGACAGGGCCCTCTGCTGCATCTGGATGGCTCTGATGATTGGACCCAGCCCGGCCTTCCAGATGGCGCAAGTGTTCTTAGGGGCTAGAAAGTACAGCAGCTTGTTGTCGATGATACTGGTGCCGTACAGGATGGCAAAGGGCGAAAGTTCGTAGTCGGTGGAATGTGAAATGTGGGTGCAGTCGAGCTCGTCTGCCTCCGAGAGAAGTTCTTTGGCGTGGGTGAGGTCGAGGAAACCCTCCTCTAACCCTCCGACGATGTACGTGGAGGTGCTGTATTTATTAGAGAGAATGGAAAGACTTGCTGATAGAGAACCCAGGGGCAGATCCTTCTGTTGCACTTTTGTCCAGATCAACACCGCGTTGCTCTCGTCCAGACGAAGGAAGCATTCTGAATACTTGCTGCCTTCCTCGTCGACTCGGAAGACCCTGGTGCCTCGGAGCATGCAGTGGAGTGCATTCAGATTGGCGTCCATGCACTGCTGGGGGACTATCTCCAGCCCGTGGGTCTTGGGAAGGGGCTCGATCGATTCGGCATCTTCAAAGTCCTCACTGCAGCTGTGGTAGGCCAGGTCCTCCTGCTCAAAGACCGTCGGGGGGACTGGCAGGCTGGGGGGAATCAAAGAGTATGTAGGACGAATTATAATTAATGTCGTCCCAACTCTGGAATCGATATTTGATTGCATGATTGGGTTTAAGAATGATATACATGCCACTATGAATCCCCCAATTCTAGCAAAAATGTCTTTATACTTATAATTGTGTACAATTCATTACTACGCCGGTTTTTGCGTAAATGATTTTGTTGAACTAGAACAACATTTGGGTTTCATTTAATGGTTTTCTTTGCTAATCAGAGGGAATTCCATCTCAATAACTTGCAAGTATTCTACTTGCACGCTGAGAGCCCAAAGAAGAGGGCAACTGAATTTCTAATGGAGAGAATTTAAACTTCTTAGGATCTTTATCTCATTTCCCGACCATTTTTTATTGCTTTTTTAAGAATTTTAATGTGTGCGAACTTAAAAACACAAACACAATAATAATATTTACTTTTTATATAGCGCTTTATACCAGCGATAGATCTCAAAGCGCATACAGACGTTATATTACCACTGGTCAATGATAACCGGTCCCAGAGACAATCCCTCCAGTCGGCAGCAGTTATATACTGCGCCCAATGACAAGTTACCTCACAGGTACCCATTAAACCCCTGGGTGGAGAGGACTTAAAGGTTCTCTATGACTTCCCCCACATTTTGAATTTGCTGAACTATTCACTTTATGGCCCATGCAAACTAGAGCTGGATAGAATTCTACCAAACAATTTGAGAAATTCACATTCCAGTGAAATGTATGGCAGGCCTTTTAGCCTAGATTCTACATCTGACCTTTACCTCTCTGTGTTTTCTGACTCTTCTAGACTGGCATTTTGCCGGGCTAATCGTTGACAAAACCGTAAGTCTTCTAGGATCCAGTACGCATGTGACATTTTCTCGGTACTGAGCAGACCAGGAGACGCGGTGGGCATGTCTCCATCCTTTGTCCACCAATCCCATTCTGTAATCTGAAAGATAAAAGAAAAACAAAATACAATTAAGCCAGATTAATTATATTCCAACCTGTCTTCTTACTTTTCCTTTGCAATAATTTAGACCTATTTCACATTTTGCCGCCTTCAACGATTTGGTATCTTATCGAGATATTAAACGATGTGTTTCGTTTTGTGTCAATTTCTACAAAGTTCACCAAAACTACAAGTGTTGCCCAAAAGATTACAGTGGATCAAGTTAAAGACACCATCCATTTTCTCATTCCCCACCCCAACAAA
>JAIPMN010019813.1:0-11837 GCA_020650975.1 Apostichopus californicus
CCCCCCACTCAAAAGTACCTTCCTACGCCACTGATTGATATTCCTTATTTAAAAATATAGAGAAACCATTTTTATTTGTATACATATCATATTAGAAGACATCAGTTCACCAATGGAACATATGAGTATACGGTTATTCGTACATAACGCCATTGCAGGAGTTGCGGCCTTGGCAGAAGATCTTGCAACATAATCGAAAAATCACTTGAAACACAACTTAGCAGCAGCATTATTTTCTTTCCACGCTATTTATGTCTGTGTATAAAATCTTACAAAATGTCACAGTATGCGTTTACACAGCAAGAAATCTAGCACACACAGCACATCAGCGCTCCACCGGAAAAAAAAACTTGTTAGAAATCGCCGGCAAAATGGACCATTGGTGGTAATCCCTTTTGGTACGTTAGTGGTTGCCACCCTGTATGGATAGCCAACTATAGGTTATGTAGTTTCCTCGCCTTTATTATGATATTTGATTTCGAATAAGAAATAAGAGATAAACTTACTTAAGTCGTACACGTTGGCCCAGAATCCTCCGCCGCATGTTTGCGATGGGTTTCCCCCGCATGGTACGCTACATTCTGCTTCATCCTTTGCCAACTTCTGATAGACAGCATCTTCGTTACCACAGAAACACTCTGTACCCGACTGGAGTCCGGCATAAGCGTGACCATTTTCTAAACATAAATTTAGACACAAATCTACCGTCATGGCGTTATTCTGGCACCCCAAGCCCGTCCCTTCGTCCTGGCCTGGAATATGGGCAGAACACCCAGGACATCGTGCCCCGGGCCCTGTTTCTTGCACGCAAGAATAATCGGGCAATATCCGGAAGTAGTCGTCGGCAAAGCAACCTAGATACCTTCCTGTTGGTGAAAATCATATCAACGTGTTATATTTTGAATATAAACCCGTATCTCTACGAGCGAGGCGAGGAGACGGGAGAGTCGGAGAGGGGAGGAGAGATGGGAAAGGGGGAAGAAATGAGATTAGAGGAGGAAAGATGAAAGGGAGGAGAGGGAAGGGGTAGAAATGATAGAAGGATGGAGGGGAGGTGGGGTGAGAAGAGGTGAGAAGGGGGAGAAGAGGAGAGAGGAGGAGAGATCACAAAATGGGAGGAAAGGGAGAGGAGAGGGAGGAGAAGAAGAGAGAGAGAGTGAGAATAGAGAGTAGGAGATGAGAGGAGATACCAGGAGAGGGGAGGAGAAGGTGGAGACTTGACAAGTGGCGGAGAGGGGATGGGATGGGCCCACGTCGATTGAAACATCTTATACAATCACTAATACAAATGATGTTCACTTGGTGGAATAAGTGTGAAGATGCTGCGGGTCATTGTTAGGATTCGGAGATAAAAAGCAACATGATGCATGTCTGTAGAATTCTCTGGACCCATATTTTTTTTTATTTCTTTTCTTTTGCGCGACACAATTTTGGGTCGCAAGCTTACGGACGGTTGTTCTGAGAAATAATAATTGATAAGCAATACATAATGATAAATCAACTTTAATACTTACTGGCATTAGGTACTTGCTGAAGACTTTTAAATGGAACTGCAAAAAAGAAGGGAGTGAAGAAGAAGAAAAAGAAACCGTAGTGAAAATGAGGACATAAAACCGTTCGTGTAAAATCATGATAAAACCGTCTTCGTTACATTGTCTTGACATGGAGCAGAGGTTGGATTATGTCACCACGATATGAATTTGAACTATTGGTTTACTCACTTAGTGCAGCATGTAACTTATTATACTGATGTCATTGGGTGTAATACCGTGCTAGTGCCGGGTTTTAGCACCTTCTGGAGCCCTAAAGCTTTGCCCCTACCCCCCCCCCCCCCACCTTCCCCCTTATCTCCACCCTTTCCCTCCTATTGCAATTTGCAGACACAAATCAAAATTGGAAAGTTCGTATTTGTTGCCTAAAAGTGGTCACTGAGGCTCCTAGAGTTTAATGACAATTTTGTGCTTGTAGGTCACTGACAAATGATTGTGTGTATATTACAGGAATGACTAATTTATTTATTACAAAAAAATAACGTTACATTGTGTATTGTATGTCTATCTATTACAAGACTATATCAGCGTTGCAGTTAGTTTTGATGATTTTTTGCAATCTTTTTTGTTGTAGTAATACTTAAAAGAGGTTATTCGCTGGATAAGTTTAGGTTTGTTCCACATAATGACGTAATAGTTAAAAGTATCTATTTTTTATCAAATATATGAAATATTACAATTAATAGTGCCGAGGCGAAGAAGAATTGAAGTTCATTTATTTGGTAAAAGAAAACTTGAGATCAGCAACAAATTATTTTGACTAATACTCGGTAGGTTTAGAAAACAAAATGAAGTTATTTAATATCTGCCTTTTACGGTCATTAAAATGATACTCAGATGTAATATGGATCTCACTGATTCAAATCAATATAATACAATATAAAACAATATAAATATTCACCACTGTTAGATCTTGGAACTTTCTCAACATTGGTTCCGTAACCTTAACTAAGGCTTGATTGAATATATCGCATTTATTGATTGAAGGTATCCTCATTGAATTGAAGTTGATTGAACATATCCTAACTTAATCCTAGTTGATTGAATGTATCCAATTGAATCCTAGTTGATTGAAAAGTTCTTTATTGAATCCTACTTGAATGAATATATTCCAATTGAATCCTATTTGAATGAAGATATTCCGATTGAATCCTAGCTGATTAAAAACATCTGAATTGAATCCTACTTGATTGGAAATATTCTAATTGAATTCCAACCAATTGAAAATATCCTTAAAATATCCCAATTGAAAACTAGATCAATGAATGTATCTAAGTGAATCCTAGTTGATTGAAAGTATTTTAATCGAATCCTATTTGACTGGAAATATCTAACCTGACTACAAGTTGAATGAACACATCCCAATTGAATCCTGTAGCTGATTGAAAACTCCGAATTGAATCCTACTTGATTGGAATATTCTAATTGAATTCTATAATTAATTGAAAATATCCCTATTTAATCCTTGTTGATTGAAGATATCCCAATTGAATCCTATTTGATTTTAAAATATTCTAATTGAATCATAGTTGAAATGAAAATATCTTACTTGATTACTACTTGAATGATCATATCCTAATTGAATCCTATAGCTGATTGAAGCATCCTAATTGAACCCTACTTAATTGGAAATATTCTAATTGAATTATAGTTAATTGAAAATATCTTACTTGATTACTAGTTGAATGATCATATCCTAATTGAATCCTATAGCTGATTGAAGCATCCTAATTGAACCCTACTTAATTGGAAATATTCTAATTGAATTCTAGTTAATTGAAAATATCTTACTTGACTACTAGTTGAATGATCATATCCTAATTGAATCCTATAGCTGATTGAAGCATCCTAATTGAACCCTACTTAAATGGAAATATTCTAATTGAATTCTAGTTAATTGAAAATATCTTACTTGACTACTAGTTGAATGATCATATCCTAATTGAATCCTATATAGCTGATTGAAAACATCCAGTTATATGACAAAATCCTACTTGAATGAAATGAAAAAAATCTTCATTCAATGAAAATATCCTTATTGAATCCTAGTTGAATGAATGTAACCTAATTGCATGCTAGTTGATTGGCTCTTTCCTAATTGAATTCTATTTGATTGAATGTATTCTAATTAGACATATATCCACGTATAATTAAATCGTGTCTTTTTACACTCGATATGATTTCGAAAACTACAATTCTGTTCCTCTAATATAAATTTCAAAACAAACCAATAGCAGTAAAATTTAAAAAATTAAACTATCAATGTTTATAGCTATAGTTAGGAAAATGAACAAATTTATACTCACAACATGCTATTATGAAGCACAATAATCCAATTGACATCCAGTTCGGCCGTTTGTTCATTTTTAGACCATGTCACAGAAAATCCACAAGAAAAATCAGTAATATAGGGGTTAAAAAAAGAAGAAATATAAAAACTAAAATATAATAAGACGCCTGCAGACACAATCTTTTAGCAGATAAATATTTCCTTTCACATTTTCACAAAAGTTTATGACGGGTATATATAACACTTTCTTCGATGGCTATTCCTCGGATTACTCTAACTCAAAATGTCTATTGGGTTTTGCACGTAAATTAGAAAGTCCATATGCTGGTTGCCAAATTCTCTACATGGGCGTGTTAAATAAATGAATTCTACGATTACACTATGATACTATGAAAACAATAGACTGCATGCCGCTAAAAATCGATATCCAACTAAATTCCCAAACAGATTTGGAGGACAAGATCAATTTTGATAATCCATGAAAAATAGAAGTGGTAAACGTTTGAAAGATTTCTTTCTTTTTTCATTTTTTTATTCAAAAAATGATTTTGACGTCAAAGTTCCGTTTTGAAACAAACTAGAGCAAATAGTATATTATCATTATCGTTTTAAAAGTTGGTTGATGGTCACCCTCTTCAGTGACTAAGAATATTCCATTTATGTAAAAGGTAACTATTTTATATTATATGTACTTGGTTTTTGTACCGTTGCCGCGATAGAGTTGTAACTGCCAGCTGTTCTCACAGAAAGTGAAGATTTTAACACTTTCGATTCTATTAAACAAAATACTGGGTATGGCTGTATACGCCCTATATGAATGACATCACTGTAAGTTTGAAATGGATCGATGTCAGATATACATGGGAAGCAATCAAATAATAGTACAGTTATATAATGAAAAGGGCCGGCATATGACAGAATACCAGAGTATGACGTACGGTGCTTGCCACAAACTGGCAATTTCTTGAATTTAGGTCACTATAGCTAGGTGAAGAGTAAATAGAACTAGTGTATACTGCAAGTTGTTCCCCCCCCCCCACCCCAACCCCCCACTCTCTTTACCCTAAAACACATTATCCTGTCAGATTTGCTTTAAGGCAGTTGGTTGAGTAATAGCTACTAATATTAATACAATACATGTTGTACTTTCATTTCCAACCATGACTGCAATATTGTCCAACAGTGCCATGATTATTTTCTTCTCTTCCTGATAAGTTGCGCAATTATATTATTATATAAATGAATATATTGTATTAAACGACTAAATCATCTAAAGCAGACGTGTTGGCTACTTAACCGAATTCTATACAGGGCGGCGTGAATTCCCTATGCTAACCGAAACATTTAAAAACGCTGCAACCTTTTGATAAGAGCGGCTTCGTTGAGGCATCTTGGCGGATGCCGTTATTCAACAATTAAAAGCATTGTCTTTAACAGTGTAACCGTGAACTACGGTGTGCCTTCCACCACTTCCCCACCCCACCCCTCCCCCACCCCCGCACCACTCCTTCTCAACCGTTCCACACCAGTGGTAGAAACAAATATTTGATTGCGAACATTAGCCTAAATCGATGTTTCAAGGTTAATGATGGTTGACAAATGCTAACAGTTTCTCATACCGGAGCACAAAATGTAGGTTAGGGGTGCACAGGTTTGTGAAAAAGTTCAAATGTGCCCCTTTCTCTATATTTTGTATGTATTATAATTTAAACGCAAACATTTTGTTGAAAAACAACAAAATACTGGAATTTTGTGGTACAGAACACACAGATGGTTTATTCTATCGAATTTTGTGGTTTGTCTTGAAGTAACATGTTTAATTGCCCCATCGAGGTTTGTGCTCCCTCCCCCACCCCCCCCCTCCCCTCCCTCCTCCCCCTCCACGTCACACACACATTAAGTGAGAGTGAATAAAGTAGTCAAAGAATCAGAGAAGAAACAAAATAGAAACTCAAGTATAGAGATATACAAAAACAAGTTGGATAAACAGATGCCTGCGTTTATTTATTTTTTCTTACCTACAACAAATTGCGTTACAAAAACGTTGAAAACCCAATGAGAACGTGACAGCACTTTCATAGGAAATAAATAATTATTGATTTTTTTTTTTAAATATCAATATCATAGACATATACATCATTGTTTTGCTTTTCACAACAGAAAAGAAAAGAAATTCCTCTAAATCTCTTGTTTCTCTTTAATATGGAGTCACATAAAATAAATATGAAAAAAGCACAAACAGGAAATAAATATTCATATTCCTTTTTATTTTGATTAATTGTTCTGATGTCACAGATGACGTCAATCAGTTCTGAAAGGCTCGCAGCAGAGTACGTGCTTTTGACATGGACAGTATGCATGGTTACAACGTATGGAAGATTATGTGGCCTACTGATCCTTATGGAAAGACTAACCTTTTCCTTGTTTTACATAGATATATGAATTCAAACAGTCAAAATGGGATACAAATACCGACAGGACTTTAGTTTGTATCATATTATTATTATTATGATTACGTCGTTATTTATATAGCGCATAATCCACAAGTTCTATGCGCTTTACAATTAACCCTGGTCATTGGTAATTTGTCACACCTACACACCAAAGTGTGCACAATTCAAACAATCTCTCCTGGGGCACAACAGTGCACCACAGCCACGTGTCCCCTAGGGGACTTCCCATAGGGTGCAGCCACAAACCGGCGCACGCAACTATATTTACAAGTCACATCGCAAGTCCCCATTTATACACCTGGGTGAAGAGAGGCAATGAACTGGCCAGGGCTCGAACCTGTAATCCTTAGATCACAAGTCCACTGCCTTAACCACTTGACCACAACGCCCACATATACCAACCCAATACTAATACAAATACCAGCTTTTGTTAGATAGGGAACTAGATGAGAACAGGTTCTGTAACACTGTGTGTGTGTGTAACACTGAGTGTTGGAAGTATCTGTAACATGTTTCGAGTGTTCGCTATTACTCAATGTTTAGAACTATAGCACTTACACGTGAAATTGTTACCCAATTGAGTGGTTCATTGAAAGTAATCAGCCGCTAAAGTGTTACAGTTTCTTCTAACATTTATTACAAGGAAATGTTCAGTGGGTTGAAGTTATACTTGTAACTTGATTTAATGTTTAGACTATGATCTTTTAAGTGTTTCAATGTATAAAGTTAAAGTGTTGCTGTAATAGTGTTATTCCCTATTTGTTACAATTGCTTAAGTGCCTTATTGTAGTAGCAAACTGTATACTTGGTTTTGAAAGTGTTACAATTCGAACATGTAACACGGCCAAAGTGTTACTACACTTATTTGTATTTGGGGAGGGGAGGGGAGGGGGGTAGACTGTTCATATTACAAATAACACCTCGTATTTAATTAAATAAAGAAATTCTATAGTTGAAAATATAACAAGAGAAACCCAATTCCAATGAAAACCACTAGTTATAGTTACTAACTTGTTTTTTATAATCGTTTTATATTCATATTTGTTTATTGAACTGAATTAAAACAATAGATGAATGAAAAAATATCAATGCACTGTATTTCATTCAGTGACCCATTGTTTCAAATTACCAAAAAATTAACAAGTATGAATATAAAACGATTATATAGACACATCAGCAAGTAAAACGTTTAACTTCCTTTTTTCCCTTTTTTCCAAAATTTCACAGGAAAAAATAGTAATAATAAAATCAATTTCAAAGAATTACATATTATTAAGAAGATATTTGACGATATTGTAAGTCAAGCGATGTGATAAAAGCAATCAACGTGCTCTTCTTAACACTATAGTAACACTTATTAACACGTAAATAACTGTCAATATTATTTGTGTTATATTTGAATAATGAACACTTATTGTGTTATACGTACTTGTAACACTCGCAAATGTTCTTGAATTTTTCTGTACACTTATGTTTATCATATATAGTGCAAGAGGTTGGCAAACATTATTATAGATTATTACACCATCAAGATGTAAAATAACGTTGATTTTGTTTCCCAGAACAAATTGATTATGAATTTTAAATAAAATTGGAAGTCAAGTTCAACCATACTTGAACTTTGAATTTTCTGTTCCGATTTTACTTAAAAACCAGTTCTTTTAGCCTAAACCTTCTGTCGTTCTGTGTATGTATGTATTCTTGGAAAGAGTGTTTTTACTATATTTAGCCAAAAAAGTACAGTTTGTACATACGGTAACTCTCTTTAAATTGGTATAAACTGAATTCATTTTATGGATTGGGTCCCGAAATCTCGACCAAAGGCATGATTGGAAGCCCTCTAAAAACAATGGTCCAACAGCGGATGTTTGGCTCACTTTCTAATTCTTTTGGTACAGAAATACCAGAGCCCTTGTACATATTATTAATATGTCCATAAAGCTGGGGAAACAATTTTCCTAAACAGCATCATCACCTCTTGAGGAATTCAAAGCCGACAGAATACATAGGAGTAACAGTTAGTGTAGAAAAGTTGTGATAAGCTGAAAAAACCTTTAAAATATTAAATATCAGATTCATAAGACTGTTTAAAGTTGTTCTCGTGAACTTTGAAAGCTCACTGACCACCTAGACGTAACATTATTTTGATACAAACAAATCCAGTTCATGACCCCCCCCCCTCCCTCCCTCCATCACCCCCAAACATAACATTTGACACGTGACGCCTGATATTCGACTTGGCTGTCATCCAACCAACCACATAATTTTGTCTAGTTTGGCCTCCCATGAAACCAATTTTCTAAACCCACTTCGTATAACCTCGATGGTCAATCGTCAATAAACTTTATTCGTGACAAAACTGAAAGTGTTCCATGTAGATTATACATCATTGAAAAGAGTGAGAAGAGATATAATAACATCTTAACTCAAGGAAGGTATCGATAATGTTCTGGGCTATTTTAAACTAAGATTTACCACATGGTTTCAGCGTTTCAACAAACAACATGTTCAGATATTGTGTTGTGTTTCGAAAACAGGAGTTTTTTTTTTACGATTCTTGATTACATATATTCCCCGGGCTGCTCCTCCATGTCTTCCCGGGCTAACTAACTTACCCAGACCCCGCTGCTGTAGCCCTCTGACCCACGCACCCCCCCCCACACCCTCTTCTCAAGCCTGATGAATCCACTAACTGCCTAAAATCCTCAGTTTGATTGTATTTTATTTGTATTGAAATCCAACAGTTCCGAACGTTTCCAATATACTTTATAATTAAACCCATTCAAGTGTGCTTGCATCAGGAATTTCAGGGCGGTAAACACACATACACAAAAATTGGCACTAAGAAAAATGGATCGTTACCTTCTTAGCAATTTTTGTCTTTTAACGCCAATTTCCAGTAACACGAGTACCTTATATGTGACATCACTTATTAGTATTGAGACGATTACAATACATACGTATTGCACGTTAGGGATATATGATTTTAGAACATGTGAACGTAGGTTATGAATAAATTAATAAGAAATCATCATTTTTCATCAATTTTCTTCTCCGTATAACGACTAAATCATGCATGGTAGACAAAACAAAAAACATTCAAAATGAAATCAAAACACACAATTTTTAGAGAAGAAGAAGATATAATAACAAAATATACTTAAAAGTGAACGAAATAGCACTCAATAGGTATGTTTAATTATTATCTATGTACAAATCATATTACAAATAAATTAAAAGAAACATAATGTACCTCCAGTCCATCTATATCCCAAAACTATTTTTTTTCTCCACGAGATCGAATGGTACAGTCAGAACCACGTATCCTAACAGGAAAGTCAATTAAGGTCGTTAGTGAGAAGAACTAATATGTGGTTATTTCTTTAAAAAATATGGTGGGTTCTGAGAAATACGACACTTCAGATTCCTTGGCAGATCATAAGTAAAAGCGGCTGGAATGCAAACCTAGCAAACGCACTTTATGACGTCACTTCCCTCAAGGTCAGACATGTCAACCAAGGTTTGACATAAAGCGTACAGCATTTATTAGATATAATCATGTCCCGTCAATCAAGTATCAATATGTTGCAGATGTTTTTATTTTTCGTGGGGATAAATTGTTTGGTAATATATCATAGTTCAGTCAACTTTCAAGATAACCTTAATATTTAATGAAAAGTCACCCAAGATTGAACCTGGGCATGAAAATCCAAACTACTTAACTGATCTACTCTCAACCACCACACGCTTGCAATGCAGAGACTGTGTCTGTGAAAACCATCGTCAAATGTGTATCACGAAGTCTCTTAGAAAGGGAAGAGATACCACACATGATCATATCCAATTCACATCATTTTGAAAAGTGCCTTGAAACATGTCCTAAATGTACAATATATATGAAAATTGCCTCATTGCAACTTGACGTGTGATACATAAATGTATGAATGTTCATACAAGGAGAATCGTCTATTAGTGAACTAGTTATGACGTCATAGATTGCTATCTGTTATGTCTTAAAATATCTCATTAATTTTGCAAATGTCGGCATGCCCACCCCCCCCCCTTCCCAAATAAATAAAGAACAGCATTTAGTACGTTACAGCCAAGATCGACATGACCAACGTCAACATGTTATTATATATTTGATGTGAAAGGTTCATATATACATTATAAAGACAGTATTGAAAACTTTCATATACCCCTAAGACATACAGTATATAGTGGCACGCAAGCATTTACTTTAGTCCTTATCTAAGACCTATGGGGAGGTTTGGTGAGGGGAGGGTGGGGACTTGGTAAGCTAACAAACATCGTTCGTGGTCGTCTTTGTGTTTAACGGTACACGCTCAAGATGTGCTTTAAATCCATCCCAGCCAACCAATTTCCATGGAAACCACCAGTTATAGTTGCTGACTTATTTTTATTATCGTTTTAATTTCATATTTGTTTATTATAGGTAATTTAAATAATGGATCAATAAAATATCATCAATGCAGTATATTTCAATCAGTGCCCCATTGTTTCAAATTAAGACAAATTAACAAGAATGAATAGAAAATGATTATGAAGTAAAACGTTTGGCTTCCTGTAAATATTGGTAAATTTTGTTTAGATCCAGAATTTCCCCCTAAATTTCACATGAAAAATACTCATAATAAAACCATAATCATGAAATAAATCCATGCAAACAATTAAAGTTATAGTAATATAAACCATTCTACTTAACATTTGACTAGAAATTTAGAGTTATGGTTTATAGTCTTTACTATTTTTGTTCTATTTCTGATTTAAATAGGGTTTTCGAAACACCATGCAATTAAAATTTCCAAACTATTCCTCCACTCCAATTTGCTACTTCTTTTCATTAACTGAACATTATTAGTACACAATTACCACACAAAAAAAATCGATTCTTTGATTGGCTTCTCTAATTAAAAGACAAATATATATTTGGAGACAATATTTGGCCTTTGAAAGTACAAGAAATTACTTAATACTTCAGCCTTCTAATCAAACTACATTGTCATTTCTGTTCATAAACCCACCCTCTGACGTCATCTTTTCGCCTAAATTAAATATGCATACGTCACTACCTATAGACATGTATGCTGCTGCGTTCTCCTTCTGAACATCAAATAATGCCTTGTTATCATTTTAGCTTTACCAAGAGAAACTAGATTAATATACACTGAAGGCCAACTCGCTCGCGTCTTTGTGAACTTTCAAAAATAACCAACGTTTTCCAAGCTACGTCACCAATCTATTTTTAGGTCTCCCTAACGGAAAGCGTTGGTTTTTTGTTCATTTTTGGTTTGGCTTTATATAGCGTCACTGATGGGAGAATTTCATTTAGCCGTCTAACAAATTCAGGTTTATGGCTACAGGTATATAGAAGAAAATACAATATTGTTTGAAATAGTATTGATAAATTAAAGTTTGAAGCTGAAAAACATGGCATTTCAGAATTGATGGTCGAAATATGACATAGGTTGTTATATCGCACAATAAGTCAACTGACTATATATATATATATATATATGTATG
>JAIPMN010019814.1:0-10376 GCA_020650975.1 Apostichopus californicus
TTTGGAAGGAAGAAGGACCACAGGTGGGGGTTGGGGTGGGGGAGGGGTGTTGCATGACCCTCAAGTAGGTACGCTGTAGGGACGCAGTGCTAAAATGTTACCAACTTTTGAAAGCGACATTGATTTGAGTGCATACTGAACGTAGAACAGCTCAACAGATTTTTGGTTTTTTTTTCTACGAAACGGAATGAAGTAAAATGTCCGCCCTTTGTATGGTTATTTTACCTACAGGTCACACTCTCTATATTAATTACGCAATCAATTCTAACATTTCAGCAATACACCATCACTGACCAAAATTACTTTTACAGTAGTTGCGAAATTTCTGTATACAAAGTCGTTAAAATTGATTTATACGGATAGTGGACGGACACTGTTAATCAAATCTACAGTTGGATTGAATCCCAATTTATAGGTAAGCTAAACTTATATAAAAGAGCCAGGCAGGCATGCAGTCTGTTATATATCAATTGTGTACCTACACTATGTACACAAGGCAAGTACTCCAGTCACGGTACACATACAGTACACTGTACACATACAGTATTCAATACCTCAATATAGCTAGGTATTCAATACCTCCCCATTGAAAAACGTCATATCTATGAATTGTAAATTTCAGTCGATGATCCAACCAGACATTTTAATAATTCTACAAAAAAAGATCTTAAAAAATCCCAGATTGTATAAAGCTGATTCTTTTTGGACAATGAAAAGCAATTATTTTACAATCTGTAAACTTTTTAATTTAGAATAGAAAAAGAACATTTTAGATGTAGCATTTCATTTCTCAATTGATGAAATATATCATATCAACATAATGAAACATATATGTTGTTCAAGCATGTCGCAGTGTTCCACACATACAACGAATTCTAAATAACTCAAAGGTAGCATCTAGGTAACATAGCTGCAGTCATTCTCAAAGAATTTTGCAAACATTGATATTAGTTTTTTTATCCTGTATGCTTTGACTACTTTATCACAAAGTTATGACTTTAATGTGCATCTTACACTTTATATATATTTTATTTCTATCTAGTCCCATTCAAAGGTGGTTTGAGATATTCTCTGATATGTAAAGCTCTAGATATAAACAAATATCAAAATTAACAAACAATATCTGATCAACTAAGTTCAACTGATACCTGTACTTTATTTCCAATGAATTAATACTTATATAGCAAAATATTAATATATGCCAATTTACTATACACTAAATATGATCAGGTACAGCCATTTTCTTTATTTTCCTATTTTGCTTGAAGTTTGAATATGTAAAACCTAGAGCCATCCTTATTAACTAAAGTAGTTATAACGTATACTTGCAGTAGCCCATTGAATACAGTAACTAAATCACGTAGCAATATATACCATGTACTAGTAACAAATTACTACACAATACGAATAGAACAGAAATTTTTTCTTTGTTTCCTTGGGTTCGGTTGTTTGATACTGTATGTAATTTAGCTAGAGCCATCCTTACTGGTTATAGTAGTTATAAATAACATATACTTGCAGTAGCCCAATGAATAACTCAATATCCTCTTTACATTATTGCAAAATATACCATACTTTAGTACATGCCAAATTGTTACCCTATAAAGATACCATTGGGTACAGCAATTGTTTTCCTTCCCTCCCCAGGCTCCCCATGCACCCCCTCTTTTTTTTTGTGTAAAAATATAAAAACCAGATCCGTCCTTAAAGATACTCTATTGTGATACAACAATAAATCATATGTAACTAAGTAAACAAGAAAAATACTGCATTACACTTGCTATGTATTCGACCACACACACACACAATAACACAGACCATAAAGACAATTCCTACACATGTACAGTACATGTGTAGTAATAGTACATGTGAAGTGCATTATTCAACTCACCTATACTGTAACAGCCTGCTATGTACAGTAAATTTCCAGTCTTATATGTATATATCCACAAGAGATGAACAATAACGTACAATATAATGTCCACTAGCTGGGACAATACTATCACAGTAATACAGGTCTATTAAAACAGCAGCTATGCTGAGTTTTAATGGTAACTGTGGTTATCATGTAATCTTCTCCTTTGTCAGTTTAATCTCACAGGCTGCTCTTGCTCTGCGGGCATTTCATGAATGCAACAAAAAACCTCCAGCCCTTGTTCATTTAGAGAGCATATATATATATATATATATATATATATTAGATCTCTCCCAGCCATACACAGAAGCCAGCATCCGGCTTGAAATTGCGCTGACAAATTTGCTTGACCGAAATCTAATAAATCACCGAGTACGGAGTCTTTTCTGCACGGTGGTTTTCCACGACAGATGAGTCAGTCGCTACGCTGCTCTGTCGCATTAATATTACGTTTGCTTCTTTCTTTATAATCTCTCTCTCTCTCTCAATGGCCTCCTCATCCTCACTTGCAGCGAATTGCGTACGTAAATGGTTCTGCTTCTTTTAATGAGGGATTCAGAAGTAAACTGCCCAGCATGCATGGGCTGTAGGAAATCTGAGTACAACATATAATGCACTAATTTACAGTGAAAGTGTACATGTATGTCTTCACTGACATGCTATGGGCCAGTATGCATCCTTAGCTATGGCTTGCCGGGTCTCCTGCTATCATAAACTGTTGAAGATTTGAGTAAATGGTATATATTTTATGTAAGCCTTCTCTACAAAACTCAAGAGTTTGATGTGTAGGACAAGTACAGTAATTATTCTACAGTACTAGTTAAAAACGGTCGACCGGTGCTGTGGCCGAGTGGATAGCTCGCGGCGGAATTTGAAGCAATGAGGCTTAGCAATCGGGAGGTTCGGGTTCGATTCCCGGCTGGGTCATAGTAAGGTGGGTTTTTCATCCAAGAGCAATTGATGGTTTTCCCGTCTGAAATGACTTTCTAAATTGATGAAAAGATTCCAAATTTGAGTTAAATTGTTGAATTGGAAGCCACTCAATGTGTAAGTTGGAATCCATAAGCCCCTGCAGGTTTCTCCCACATTTGTGGTCGCTTATAAGCGTCGTAAAAATAACTTACAATTGTCATATTAATATTTCTGATTCCAAAATGCATCAGAAACTACTGCCGCTGTTTACAAAGTCACTTTCCACACAAGATAATAAACCTGCTATGTAACAGTGTGTGTACTGTAGCTGTAGTTAAGTACTTCTGTCTTGAAAAATGCTTTTATTATTTTATGAATAAAGGATGTTTACAGCTGACGGTTAAGTAAATATCAGAAGCATATTTCTGATGAAACAGGAAAGGAATGTACATGTTACGCCACTCTCATTATCTCTCTCTGACACAAAACCCATACTATAACCAAAGACACGGTTATCTAGTGTTGAGCCAACCAGTAATACGTTTCCATATCAAAGGTCAACATATCTACTGTACACGTATTCAACTTTCAACAGATTAAAAATAGCTTCCAATTTCATGTATCTTGATTAGTTACATAAGTATGCTAATATAGAACAATTTAGTATGATATCTATGCAATATTACCAACATGTTGCATTTTGATCGGGTCAACATTCCAAGTTTATGAAATTTATATTTAATTGAAACTTTTTTTTCAAATTTTATGAATTACCAAAATAAGGAGAAATATGCTACAGTACACAGTTGTTTTAGTCTTTAGACAGACCTGTTTCAAAGTAACATTAATTTAAATGTTAGAAATCTGTCTCTATGATGACATTTCACAAATAACATATCTTCCAAATGTCAAACATGATGAAGACATCATCTAAACTTTGACAATATCTTGTTTAGGAATAAGTTTGGCAATGAGCCAAATTCATGAATAACGCCAGAAATATCCACTGGCATCGTTGTTGTTAATCATGCTACAGTAAATCTTGCTGAATAGAATGAATTATGAATCCCATTGTCTTTCTCAATTTTGGTAGGAGGTAATTACACCTAATCACCCCAAAGTGACTTTGATCATTGGAAGAAAATTTTAACATAAAGTAAGAATGGACAGATTACCATACAGGTGCCAGGCATGACAGAAGGTGGAATAGTGCACCAAAAGTCATTCCCGAGGGGATATTTATCTCCCTTAGATTTGGCATGTTCAAAGATGAAACAGTTGAAATAATATTCATGGAGATATCTAGCCTTAATCTTCACTTTTTCTCAAACAATGATGAGTAAGAAATGTTGTAGTTGTAATATAAGATGTATCAGAGAGGAAAAAAGCTTTTACAATGTCAATAAAAAAATGCCTGTAGAAGTCGGAGTGACCATTACCAAACTTTCTATTCTCGCATATTGGGGGCTAATAAAATTTAGTCTGACCTTTTCAATTATTAAGGGCTGAAGCAAAACTTTGAGCTATAAACTTTTAGGCCTTAACTATCATAAAAAGTAGTTCATGTCTGTAATTGTAGCTTTTCATCACTTGGAACAAAATTAACAAACTACACACAGTACTGTGTACAGTATACAGTGTACACAGTCACCAAGTATTGTTATTTCCTGAACATTGACCATGCACAAGAATACTGATATTTTAACATTAGTTGGCCTCTTTGTCCCTCCACTGTTTATCTCCTACCTCTCCTCTTCCCCTGTTGGTTTCTTTCTTTCTTCTCTCCATCCCTTGTCTACTAATCCCCTTACATCTATCTCTTTGTGTTCACCATGCTCATTAACCTGTCTGTATTCTGTGCGTGTTTTTGTCCCCTCTGTTACTATTACTTGTCATTTAGCATTTGAAGAAGATCCTGCTAGGATCAAAATGTCAGGCCAACTTACTTTTACACATTCTCCTTCACAGGCTCTCTAGTGGATAAGCAGTTTGCTAACAGTTTTATTTTATTTTGATTTTAACATTAGAACTCTAGAACACTTCAATAGGGAAAAAACTGAAAGATATCTAGGCTCTATGAACAGCAGGGTGCTGAGATGGATGATTACCATGGATACCACTAGCATATATGCAATATTAGTCCTGAAGGTATTTTGATGATTTTGACCTCACAGTGGCAGATAACTTTAGCAATTTGATTGAAAATGATAGGAAATATTGCAAATCTGAATATTTCCACATTCCTGTATTTAGGCCCACAAATTAAATTTATAGTTTATTTTAGGAAAGAACTGCATGATGGCAAGTTTCTATTTTTCTGCATCTGTCAAACTGGCACAATGTTATGTTCTCTCCTCCATGTACAGTCAATTTGTACACAATTTTATGTACATTCGGAGGCATTTTTAAGAATTGTTTGGACAATTAAGACAGCTGGTGTCGAAGCCTCTAAGGGGGACAGGAAAGGGGACAGGGTGACGGGAAATGGTGATGGGGATGGGTGGGGTGACGGGAAAGGGGACTCGGTGATGGGAAAGTGGGCAGGGTGACGGGCATGGGAGAGGGTAACGGGCATGGGAGAGGGTGACGGTAACAGGACAGGGTGACTGGGACAGTAAAGGGACATGGACTGGAAAGTGGACATGGTGCTGGAGACAGGGTGCTGGGGACAGGGTGATGGGGACAGGGTGCTGGAGACAGGGTGATGGGGACAGGGTGATGGGGACAGGAAGGAACATCTTTACAGTAACTGCCTTTGTAACAAAAGAGAAAACGATTTTGCATAATTGCTAATTACATATCTTCCAAAATGACTGAATATTCTAATTATGAGAAAATCCCTAAAACTTGGGTATTTACAAACGACGCTACTTATCAAACTTACAAGATTCCAATGGATGTAAATTACAGTGGAATTTATAGTTGTAAAGCCTACAGAATATGGCAGATCTGGAAGGGAGATGAAGTGGATATGTCCCTGATGGACATACTGTAGGTCAGTTGGGGAAGGGGGGTGGGGGGAGGGAGGAGTGCTAAAATGTCACCAACTTTTGTAGGCTTCGTATATTTGAGTGCAAATGTAGTATGGAGACAGGTAAGAGAGGAGTGAACTAAGTCTCAAGGTAACTTAACTGTCACAAATTTGAAGACAGTCAAAAGCAAATGGGCTTGCCAGCATAAAGGATACAAAACTCACCTTAAAATGAGCAAATACAACAACAATACTGCCCTCTATATGGCAACAATCCTTCCATCATTGAATGAGGCCAACTGCACAAAGAATTAAGTTTTCTCCAGATCTGAATAATTCTGTTAATTTCCTCCTTTCGTCTGACTTCCAGGTTGAAAGAAACAAATATAACCTGAACAATCGGTGGAAGAGTTTATCTCCAAACTGTATCCTGCAAAATTTGGGTAAACAGAAGGGAAGAAAAACGATGTTAAATCCAGATGAGCAAACATATATATTTCAGATTGCAAATCTACAGTATATAACCGCTGAACGTTACTACAAAATATTGCATTCACGCTTGTCTTTAGCTCTTCCCTACGATGTTGACGATAAATTACCTCAACCACGTAATGCGCCGCTTTCCAAAGAAAAAAAGCCGATAATCTCACCTTTCGGAATTCACTTCTGAAGTAGTTCATGCCCAGAATTCTAACGAGTCTATTAGCTAACAAGATATACACATACATGTGTCTGTGAATGATAAGACTCTGGTCACCATGGTAACTCATATTTTGGCTTTTGCAACTGCGTCACAGACTATATAGTCTTTCCCTTTTACTCTCTTTCTTTTGACTTTTGACGTCCAAGAAACGGCTGACGTCAAGAGAATCCCTCCGTGTATCTATAAATATTAGGCATTTAATAAGTCATGACAATGCTTTGCCTCGTAAATTGCTGTGAACGACGTGAAAGTTGGAGAACTGGATTTTAGATCTTTGCGTCGTCCGAAAGCGATGCTCTTCGGGCCAACAAAAGAGCAGAAGTCTTTCTTTTTTTGTCCTTCCTTTTAATTATAGGAAGGTGTTCAACAGAACAGACAGAAGGTATCATTTTCCAATCATTGAAATAACCGCTGTCAAGAGATGTGTTTTGATGTACTCAAGTGGATATAGATTTCTACTGAATGACATAATTAGTCCAGACACAAAAGAAATTCCACCCACTCAAAATTTTAATTTGTATATATATGGCAAGTCTTTCCCTACACATGTCAGAGAGCTGTCTATTGTCCATTGTTGGGGAATGCAAAACTGTAAATTTAATTTGATGTATGATGATTTAATGGTGCTTAAAAAACTTTGATGACCGATAGAATACTTTCTTGATATGAATGAAGTACTTGAAGTACTGTACATCAAGTTAATTTTACATACAAGTTACCGTGGCGATCATAACATGGATACGTAACTTCAAATGAACTTCCTTGGGAAGTACTCAACTAATACTACTACCATATACAGTACCATTGTACTGTGTGCTTGTTTTCGTCCAGTGTCCACATTGATCTGCGACCGGATTCAAAAATGATTGATTTGTGATTCAGATTGGGGAACCAGGGGATTACCGAATATTGACATCTAAAAAGGTAGGATTAAATCCTCCAGGATCTTACCTTGACCTGTCTTTTGTTCTTTAATACTCAGCTTAATCATCACTAATGCTGATTTAGGTATAGCATACAGAAGTTGCACTCTCCGATAAATAAACGATCGGTTAGTAAATTTAACCCTATCTGAATTATGACTTAAAAAATCTTTGTAAAGGTGACAGAGAATCACTTCGTGCCTGAAGACAGAAAATCCGGAAAAAAAATGATCACCAGATTGTAAGAGAGTGATAATGAATGAAAATCACAAAGTTTCATTTCTGAATGGGAGATTCTGAAATAGGATAAGGGGGGTGGTGCCCCAGATGTAGGAATAGAGGGCGCAATGCTAAAATGTTTCTAGTCACGTAGCTTTAAGTTAGATGTGAAAGTGCAGATGTAGTTTGGAGATAGGTGTAAGAGAGGAGAGCAAAGTCAAATTGTAATGATAAATACAAATAAATTCCTTTCTTCAGTTGAGGTTAGTTATATTGCTTCTATTTAAAATAAAAGCCATGTAATTTTAATTAATGCTCACTAAAACTTGATGCTCTTCAATCCATGAAAGAGACAGACCTAATTTATCTACATATACCTGGACTTCTCGTCAAATGGAATTTGTTTTTCATTTTCGACAAACCCTTTGAACTTATTGCCTACATTAATATTTCCAGGTGCATGTGCAGACCCAAGAGGGTGGGGGGAGGGGGATACAGCCCTTGGGTGCTGGGATCAATGACACGGGTGTAGTAGGAGGGATGGAAGAGATAAGATGTGAAGAAATAACATATAGTATATGGAAGAAATGTTGCCTTTAGAATGGGGGTGATCCAGTGATGTTTTTTGTCCCCATCTGGAATCTGACGTGGCAATTGATGACACTGTTGGTGAGAGTTTGTGGGACATTATATATTCTGAGGGGACATGGGCATATCTTCTTCTTTTTTTCATGTGCATGGCCTGATCCTTATAACCGATTCTTATTTGAACAGTTGATACAGTATATAATTTGAATCCACCTCGAAACAAGGAAATTGGGAATATATATAACCAAACTGAACTATATAGAGTTCTCTCATGGGAGTGTTCAACACATTGCTCTCCATGCATTGAAGCAAAGAATAAGCGGGGAAGGAAGGGGGGGGGGGAATCAAGTAACTGGACAAATAACCAAAGTGCATGTGTACTCAATGGACGATCCAGAACTGTATAGACTTGTGAAGCCACTAAATTT
Source organism: Apostichopus californicus (assembly GCA_020650975.1). NCBI lineage: Eukaryota > Metazoa > Echinodermata > Holothuroidea > Aspidochirotida > Stichopodidae > Apostichopus > Apostichopus californicus. Next base: position 8,660 of record JAIPMN010019814.1, read on the forward strand.
TGTACAGTTACAGAAGTAGCTGTTACCTCGTTACTTAAAACCCATTTCTTAATTTATTAACCCGTCCCTCAGTCCCCCCCCCCCCCTCTCTCTATATATCCTCTCCATTCACTAGTAGCACTGATATAACTGAGAAACTATTAACTGTACTATTTACTGTACTATTTTACTGTTCTATTTACTGTACTATTTACTGTACATTTCAAGGGGGAAAAATGAAAATGTTGACTATAAAACAACATTTATGATAAAAAAGTGATGACATTACCATCTGGAGCATAATTTATGCTACGTCAACAGTGAACGTATTTACTGAGGGGGTTCACTACTTAGGGTTATCTGGGGAAAAATAACAAAGTATAATTTACAAAACATTCAACAAAAATCAAGAGTCACAAAACGAAATTGTTGAGACCTTTTCGAACTTCTAAATGCCTACGGCTCTTGTTTTTGTTTCTTTTTGAAATTTAATATCACATTGTTCGTCACAGGGATGAAGTGCTGATAGTCCACTCTTTCCTTTGTAGTTGATTTATCGCATATCTCTTCTCGCGATTACTGCGATTACTCGGTTGCAGTAATGATGTCATCACTGTCATTTTAACATTGCAGCAATACAGTCAAACCATTCTTTATTATCCTAGCACGGTCCAACTGTTTTGACCATCAGAATGCATGTACTGCTTAAGGATAAACTCCAAATGTATCTATGACCTTAAGTTATTGATCCATATCAGACATTCCCTTTAACCCAAGTTTGCTCAAATAAATTTCTTACACGTCTCTTATACAGAAGAAGGAATTAAACTGATAGTATAGTAGTATTTAATGATAATAACTTCTACAATATATAAAAATCAATTTTTGTGTGTATTTAATTCTTCAATGTCAACCCATTGTTTTTAAAATCCTACCAACACTGTCAACAAATGTCCAACAGTACTGGATACAGTAGCTTGGACCGTAACTGCAAAATGAGCCAAAACAGCAAAACAATGCTATTTGAGATGATGAAAATCAGTTTGAAAATAGCAGGTGTCGGTCGTTATCTACCATAGAAACTAGATGAAGAAGGAAGGAGAAGGTGGGATTTTTCACAAACTACAGTAGGTTAAATGGGAGGATGGGAAGGGATGAGGGGAGGGATGTGGGTATATCAGCATTATGCACAAAACATGTTGATTGATTTTATTTACTCGGCCAAAAAGGATATGGAAACATATCTCATTGCATGAATACAAAGTACAGTGCGTCGTCCAATCACATCAAAATTATGTACAGTATGAACGTACATCACCCACCTGGAACCATTCCTGGGTGCCACAGACTCAGACTGAGTAATGTTTACATGGTTAAGTAAATTTACTGTAAGTTTACATTTCGTTCTATTTTTAATCCGAGATTGTTGATCGGTATGGCGGACCACAGCTGAAAAAACTGTGCACTGTTTACATTGTTAATGCATGATCCAGTGGGTCAGCACCATCGAAATTTATTTCATAAAGAATGTATACATGTATACATACAGTACATATTCATCTTCACCATGCATAAATGTGGAACAGAGTACAGGGCAGACACTACAGTAATTAACAAAAAACTGTAAGTAACAGTCTAAGCAAGTCAGTGACACACAGTGTCTACGGTGGCATGCTGAGGGGGCTGCAGCACCCCTGCAGCCAAGCTGCGTAGGATGTAATCTATGTACACAATGCAC
>JAIPMN010019815.1:0-10790 GCA_020650975.1 Apostichopus californicus
TGCGGGTGGAGTGCTTGCAGTATTAGGAAGAACTTTTCGGTTGTTTATTGTGTTATTTTTTGCACGGACAACATACCAGGGAGTATAGTCATGTAGGTACCTACAAAGTGAGGGCACTTGTGAGCACCTTGACAGGCTCAGAATCACAATAAGTTGGCTATATGCAGCGTGACAGCCTCAGAATAAGTTGGCTACGCAGCTAGACTACTAACTGCAAAGGTACAGAGACTATATGAAACTTTAAGTTTCAACGTCCAATCATCAGTAGGTATCGTTCACTTGGCCAGTAATGCCAATATTATAGCCCGCACGCGCACTACAATAATAAGTAAAAAAATTGTGGGATACAAATTTGTTCTCAGCATACTTACTTGTTAGGAGCAACCAATTTAGTGATATATAACTACATTAGTTCTCATAGATCGATCAAAGGTCGTCAAAGTTGTGTGAAAGCTAATACGAGGGGTCAGAAATGTCAAGTTATATATATTATACAAGTACAACCGAGGTCAAAATGCATTCTTCAACTGTGAAATATCTGGAATTCGGTCTCAGTCATAGTTTAAGCTGAATATAATATGTGATTTATGGACAGACATCATAATTGCAACATTGTGCATCGAATAAATTACTAAATAAAATTATAGCTCCGCAGAACAGGGTCCCTTTAAATTCACCCCAGATTCTGTCCATTCACAGTGACATGTGTTTTGTATCCCCCTTCCTAATCCTTGTTAATTAATCGCTTAACTCCCTCATTTACCTCTGTATATTGGATGTCCTTGTATATATATATATACTGTATATATATATGGAATTCCTCTTGCAACCCTGTTGTTCGTGATTGTGTCTCATTTAAATCGGGCTGAAGATTGGTTTTTTTAGACTCTTGAAACATCAGGCCTTAATTGAAACTGTCATTAATTTGACTTTACAATTAAACTTTCTTTTTCCTTTTGTTTCTGCTTTCCTTTTTCTCTCTGTTATACTCTTTGTGTCACATAATTTAAAAGAGATTCGGTGCTGGCAGGATTCGAACCCGCGCAGAATAATTCCATAGGATCTTCAATCCAACGCCTTAACCACTCGGCCACAGCACCGGCCGATGTTTTTATAGAGTTATTTTTTATGTATTGATATCAACGTAAGAAACTTCCTGTTTCCGTGGATGAAACGAGTTACAAATACAACCAATGCAAAGTAACCATAACCGGAAATTCCCTTCTTTTTTTTTAATTTGGGAATATTGCATATATATAGTCAGAAAGTATGTACTACATTATGAGGATCATGCATTCATAAATTACTAGTTACCATGACTATAAAGCTTGGTGCTCTGTAAATATTAAAGTGCACCAAAAGCGTTTCTTCAATCTTTGAAACAAACAAATGACTTTCATTTCCTCTCAACAAAGACACTTCCCTTGACTTACAGGCCTTACAGGGTAGCCTATGATTGTCAGCACTTGAGCTGAATGCTGTATATATACCTAACTTGGGAAATCCCTAAATCAGGAGTTCTTGTTATGTCGGAACTATGAACTGGTTCAGTATGAAGCTGCCATATTTGTTCTGCCCATGGATGAAATATGGATACACAAACTATATTAAAAAATAGTCAACTTTCATGACTGGATAATATTTATATGGAATAAAGTCTGTAGGCTAGTTATTGATCAACATTGTATGGATTCCATTCAGACTAGATCACAGACAATATTCAGTAAATTGCAGAGTTATGGCCACGCTCAAGGTCAACAAATTCCACCCATATGACTTCTTTCTGCAGTCCCAAGACCATCCTCCCCTCCCTCCTTTCTCTCCCTTTCCCACCATCCCTGAAGTCCTCTTCAAATTGTAGCAGATTTCTAACAAACGATTCCAAGACTTTTGTGAGCCTTTGAAGTAGAGGCAAGTCTAACCGTCGTGGTTAACCTATTTCAAAGAAAATTAAGTCCAGATTGCTTTTTGTATTAATGATAAATCCCCTGATTTCCTATTAAAAGCATATCTGATTTATAGGTTGAGAGAAAATGACATTTGAGACTTTATACCATAACTATATATGCGTACAGATCCTAAACTGTTTATAGCAAACCATTACATTCACTATGGAACACATATGTGACTCTAAATACATGTACAAATATATCTTTGCATTATATGTAAACTTTCAATATTTGCTTTACCTAAATTGAAAATGTCAACTGGCGTTCTCGGGTGCTGGTGCGGTAAATCGAGATTTAAAGTTTAAATCTGAAATAGAAATAACTTATCTTCAATATTACCACCTTTATCAAACTTACCAATCACAATATTTAGGCCATCAGGTCAATATTTCAAAGACCCCCCCCTCCCTCCCCCATTATATTGTTCATAGTAACACTGACAGAATCTGCCTTACTTTACCCCGGTATATATTTCTCACTCCAAACTGGTTAAGGCTGATAATGCTGTTCTCCCCCCCTGCCACACCCCACCCCCATCCCCCACCCCACTCATCTTTATGTAGTCATAAATTTCAAAAGAAATATTGTAAAAACAGTTATAACCCTTTATTCAGGACCTCCTTCACTAGTACTTGGGTTCTAAACTCCTTCTATATATGTCTTATTTTATTCACTTTTATTCCATCATTTGGGTTTATACACAAAGGACAAACATATTAATAATAATGATAATAATAATAATAAATGTGGTACAGGCAGGGTTCGAACCCGCGATGGAGCAACTCCATTGGATCTAAAGTCCAACGCCTTAACCACTCGGCCACTGTACCATTTGTTGAAGAATCTTGTTAACTTTTTAATTATAATTGCTTCCGTGAAGCATGTTACAATGTGACACTACATTGTCATATAAGGTCAATAATACAGGGAAACGTAACTGGCCAGCAGCATTGTTTACATTGCAAGGTTATTATGTACATGCAGAGGTCACATGTTCTCTTATCCAGCGATCTATTGGTTTACTGTATAATATGGTATGTAAATTTCAGAACATCTTTCACAGAAACATTTAGTTTACCTTTATACTTGTAAAAAAGTGTTTTGTACAGGATTTTTTTTCCCAGACAGCATGAAAGTAGCAAAAGTAATAGCTAAATATAAACCACTTTCATTTGCTTGACAGTTCTCCAAAGTACTACACACACTCTTTTCTTGTTGGTGGTGTAATAAGTGTAATAATGTATCAATAATATAAACACTGAGCCACAAATAGTTAAACTTTATAATGCTGCAGCTGAAGTTATATAGTATAGTAAACATTGCTGTTCTCTTGATTATTAATCTATTTATTTGTCTGTTTGCTTGTGTATTATGTGATAGTGTATTCTGTGGTTATAAAAGTGTGTCAAGTATTCTGGTTTATCATATTTTTATTCAAATGTTTGAACACTTTACAATCTTGGTTTATATTTTGGGTTACTTAATACCCTGTGTGCCAAACCTCAAAGAAATACTTAATATGGCAATGATCATGATAAAAAATTTGAGCTACTTGTTTGGTTTAAAAGTGACGTTTCAGCATGTGTATGTTACGGATCCGACCCAGGCTTGCCAGCAGATCGAGCACAGTATTCGGCATTACAACGCAGATGATCAATTGACATTCAATTGAAAATCTTCCCTTAAGGTGGGACTGCCGTCAATTTTTTGCCACTGCCCACTTCTTCACCTTTCGAGGTTATTAGTCTGGAACTTAAGGCTGTGTGTTATGTAATCAATTCGCCAAGCCTAGCAAAAGAAACAAGCGTGGAAAAGTCACTTGCACAGCTTAAATTTCCCGCGATCTACCACGAGAGCCAATTAAAAATGCCCGAGGCAGGTTAACTGTTATGGTGGTGGTATATTAAAGTTTGTACTTTCAAACAAATATGAACCAGTGTTCTGCGCATCTTAGCAATCAAATTGACATCCTGTACGAAGCATATATCAGATGCAGCTGCCCTCACAATTAAACAAAGAGGTAGATCCTAGAAGAGGAGGCGCTAAACCTAATCAGCAGTTATTTTTACGACGCTTAAAGCGACCACAAATGTGGATTACAACTTACACTTCGGGTGGCTTCCTATTCAACATTTTAACTCAAATTTGGAATTTTTTCAATTTGGAGAGTCATATCAGGATGGGAAAACCTTAGATTGCTCTTGGATGGGAAAACCCACCTTACTATGACCCGGCCGGGTATCGAACCCCGAACCTCCCGATTGCTAAGCCCCGTTGCTTCAATTGCCACCGCCTTTATCCACTCGACCACAGCACCGATCGAGTGCTGTGACCTTTCAACCTATGTGCAGTACACCTTACTGACAGACAGATTTCATTGATGTTACTCTTTGATCCCATGATTTATTCAAACCCAGAGCTGCATGTACATGTAAACATTAAACAAATTTAACAACGAGCGAGGCAATCTATCTTATCAATGATTGCCAATCACACGGTCTTATCTGCTATTCACACAGTACAGATCTAGACCCCAAGTGCTGGATTGGAAATACCACGTGCTTGCATGGCTGAGTGAATACTATATATACTCTCAACACCGGTTTGCTCAACCGTCAACACCTTTCATATAATTACAGACATGTGTTATCCAACAAATTTGTGAAGACTGAATAAGAACACATATCATGGTCTGTAAACAAATTAATTAGGCTTTCTTTCACATTAAAAAAAAAAAATGATTGCAATCTAGCTCCCAGATTAAAGTCAAATTTGGAAACTTATTTTGAGTAGGTTATATAGGTGGTTTTTAGAGGGGCTTTTATTTTCCTTTTTTTTAAGATTTTACATTTGACACTATTGTGTAAAGCAAACAACCCCAACACATATGCCAGCTAAAATGTCCCCTGTTTCTTTTATAATGTCATTATCACAGATTGCGATGATGAGTTATTAACGATCGTATGCATGCACATGCGATTTGCAATTTTTGGTCTATATGTAGAGACATGTACATATCCGTTCCCATGCGGAGGAAGAAACTTAAAGGGTGTGAAGACTCGTGCAAAAAGAAACGTCTAATGCCGGTAATCTGACCTAATTTCAAATGAGGTGTAACAGCAGTGTTAGACACCACCATCGATCCCAGAAAATACACACACAGAGCTTGCTACCGTCGGCAAATAGACACTAGTGTACAGTCAGTACATACAGCTGCGGTCAATACCCACAACACAGTGTAGACGATACAGCGATGGACATCTCGGGTCCAGCTAAAGATAACAAGGTATGGCGTTTCATTACTGTCTGCATTTTGTAGCAACACAAACAAAACATCACTTGCAAGCAACAGCAAGATAACTTTTTCAGATGGCCGCACACGGTTTGGGGCGAGTCTTCAATGCCTTTAAGTCAAAGATTTATAACCCAGCTATGTGAAGTGCATTGTCCTGGCATGGTGCAAGAAAGCCTATATGTGGCTGCCAAGGGTCAAATTCCATTGTGTTACTCACATACTGTTGTTATAATGTCCCTCCTGCCAGTTAAGAGTTTCATATCCCACCTGTAGATAATGAATATAAGCATAGATTCCAATAAGATGTTCAGATACATATATACAGCATATGATTGGTTCATGTACATGCATGTGTCACCATCAGTACGTCATCTCTAGATGTATAAGTAGACCTACATGCTCCCCACATGCACAGAAGGCGCGTCTGGTATTGCACCCCATCATATCTCATTCATAGATAATGAATATGCATATATTCAAATAAGATGGTCAGATACATATAAACAGCATATGATTGGTTCAGGTACATGCATGTATCACCATCAGTACGTCATCTCTATATATAAGTAGACCTATATGCTCCCCACATGCACAGAAGGTGCGTCTGGTTTTGCACCCCATCATATCTCATTCATAGATAATGAATATGCATATATTCAAATAAGATGGTCAGATACACAGCATATGATTGGTTCAGGTACATGCATGTGTCAGCATCAGTACGTCATCTCTATATATAAGTAGACCTACATGCACCCCACAAGCACAGAAGGCGCGTCTGGTATTGCACCCTATCATATCTCTACGAACAAGACCACTAAAGACGAGTACTATAAAGGTATGTTTTCGCAGTGCATACAACAATGTTTGTTCTGTATATATAACAATCAGTTTTAACAAATATTAGGTAAATTTTGAAGTATTATATATTTACCGATACCATTGTATTCATCTAGATTTGGGGTCGGATTTGTGTAGGCCTAATCATGTAACGACTATAGAACCCCGGTTACGCAGGTTACAAAAAACCTCAAGCTATGCTCTGACAAACACTGTCAATTCATTTTGCAATTTAAGCTTTATAATTGTTTTGTAATGTTTTGTTAGATACATCAGAGATTATGACGGTGCCATTTGCAGTACTTAACGAGTCAGTATTTACCCTTCATACACCTACAAGTGCATATAAAATATATACAACTTTCAGCTCGTACATTATAGAACGTAGGCTCACACACTGGCATTTAACTAATGTGCACCCTAACACACCCCAATAAGGGAATTAAAGCCTAGCCTAAACTTGGAGAAATAACATTATACAATCTGATCATAATATACCTTGCAAACTGTATGATCATTCAACATTTAAAACAGGTGAAATATTCTTTTAACTATCTTACTCAATTAACTGCTTGCTTGCGGAACAGCTAACTTCATCACTCGCGGAATGGAAGTAATGTACATGGCGTGATCACCGACATCTCACAATACTAATTTGGTTGGCTCCTCACCACAGCATATCATGTAGGCTCAATAGTCAGCCTCCATCTTAGATGAAACCAATGTTCTCTCGTCTGAGAACCGGTGAAAACCTGGGGCATTCATGCCTCAGAGAGTATACCTCATCTCGTCACCATCGAGTATAGATAATATATTACAAAGTTTGAGAGATAGACGACTCAAATTTAGAAGTAAGAGATGAAAATAAGCGGATTATGAGGACAGAACCCAGAGCCAGCTCCAACAGCAAGAACCAGCCATGATGGACAGCTCATGAGGAGAAGGCTGACCCCACATCTTTTCACACAAACAACAAGAAAACCACGTGGCTGAACAATGCTGACACTTGTTTACAAGCATTGGACTTGCCGAAACAATAATCACACCATGCGGGTGAAAAGAACAGACACACAACAATTCTCCACTTCACTTAACAATGATAATGTAATAGCTAAGGACTTGCCTCCTGATATGCTTTCCCTCACCCACCTTCTAAACCCTGGACCACTTTCACACATAAAGGTCCTCAACTGATATTTATACTTTTAGGTACTTTATATGCTTTCTTTTAAGGTGAACTTATTTTCTTTCAATACGAATCTGGGCCATAGTGTTCAAGGTGCAGTGTGCGGCATGGGGAAGAGGTCTAAGGGAAGGGGGTGACCGTCTCCCCTTAGAGAAAAAAGAGCTATAGTCTGGTACAGCACAGACATGACATAATTAAGGGTAGGCCTATGTAGGTCTGCACAGGAGTAACACGACTTCTTCGTGGTTAAGGAAACGCTGTCATGCTTGTATGTCACTCTGCATATAGAGAAGGATAGGCCTACCCCACATTATATTAGGATATATAGACCTATTCCACATTATAGTAGGATAGGCCTAGCCCACATTATACTAGAAGGATAGGCCTACCCTACATTATAGTAGGAGAGGCCTACCCCATGTAATGTAATCATTCTGAAGTATCTGTATACGCTACTTTATGTTGTGTTCGCATTGTGAGGTATGAGACACAGCTTACTCATGCTAGATTAGGTTCACACCGCTTGTTATGAACGATCGCTGAACCCATTCAATAAACAGACATAAATAGAAGAATTGTGTTAATCCTTTATTCTTAGTACCTGAAGGACTAAGCGTATAACACTACATCCCACATTATAGTAGGATAGGCCTACCCCACTTTATAGTAGGATACGCATACCCTACATTATAGTAAGATAGGCCTATACCCTACGGTACGTTATAGTTATTTCTTGTTTCCATCTCTGCGATCGTCCGTGCGAGGTTCTTGTGTAAATCTATGTTTTTAATGACTTGTAATTTAAGTATAACAGGCAGGAAGGCAGGTTTTGCAAGATTTCTAAATCTGTTACGAATGAAACGTCGTGATTCAAAATTTTGGGGGATTTCTGATTCAATTTTTCAGGGGACACCTTTTTTTTATTTTCGGGGATATACTTCTTAATAGGGGACAAGCAAAGTCGGGACTGTCCCCGAAAATCACCTTACTTTAGTTCTCTTAATACGCATTGCGAGCTAAAGAGAAATCATGCACACTGTTAAAGTCTCAATACCTGTTTGCTGATGAATTTCGGAAGACAAACTTCCGAAGCAGATTCAATGTTTCTTATTCCTAATGCACTCTGACCAGGTAGGTTTAGTGGGAAAAAGCTGTCACAATCAAAGAAAGAAATTTATTTTCTGTTGCCCATATGGCGACAACGATTTATCGTAAAATCACTGCGACCGCCCATCTCAGCATGTTCATTACACAACTGTAACCAATATATACACTCGTATCGTCCACTGTTTTCACCCCAATTTCACGGAAGAAACGTCTGAAAACACCAGTTTATTCCTTGCAATGGAAGCTTGAAATGACACAATTTGCAAGCTACATCGGGTAAGACTGAAAGAAAGATACAAGAGAATGGACCTAACACAGGCTAGCCACGAAAGTGAAAGTAAATTTAGGCCTAACGGTCGTAAACGAAACCGAGAGATTTAATTGTGGGATGATCTGTTGGGCGGGGCTTGCAAATTTTGACCGAAGTTTGTAGAATCTACAGACTTGTTAAAAAATCTGGCGAATTTTATTCAGCTCAAAATGTTTAACGACAGATAACTCAATAAAAATAATGTATATTAATATGAAAATTGCATAGAACGGTGTAATTTTCAACTGAGCTTTTTAGGGCAGTAAGCTGGAAAGGTCAAAGTTAATATTTGGCAAACACACATTGAGACTTTAAAAGGAACTGATAGGCACTTTATACAAACATTCAACATGTGTTGACTAGATTGCCTTCATGTATTACATGTGTACCTAAGCAGGGGCGTAGCCAGTATGTAGCACTGTAGGCCCGGGCCTACACTTTTTTTGGCCAAGTTATCTTTTTTTGGCCAAGTTATCTTTTTTTTTAAATCACCCATAATTCAAATCCGCTTGCTGGATGAGTTTAAGAGTGTAGACAGGAAAAACTATTGAAATGAATGTAGCAAGAATATGGCTAAATTAGGTGACCTATTCTTCTGTCATCTAGGCTGTCAGTTCTATCGCGTGCCATTTCATTCTCGCCTTCTCTTATAAGGGTAACTTAAACATTTACCAGCTACAGTTGTATCAAAGACAATTACTGGCTATGGTTGTATCAAAGACATTTCTGGCCTATCTTTGTATCTACAAGTATCAGAAGTTGAAAAGTAAGACTACTCTGTACATGTACCTTGCTTATTTTAAATACATTATGTAGTATTGAATTACGTACTATTTTAACTCGTTTGTGTTTTGGGTTTAAAAGTGATATTGAATGAGGTGTCTCAAATTAGCAAGAGGCCAGGGAACCAGAATGAACACTCGGGAAGGGCCGTTTCTGGCCATCTGGGGGATTTGTAAAACCAAAAATTTCCTTGTATGCTCCGCGCCAACCGATGGTGGTGCTCCGCTCAGATAGTATGTATGTATGTATGTATAGGTGATCTTCCCGCAAGCAGGAACTTGTGAAAGAAGCCATGGAGGCTTTTAGACTAGCAAGCTGACCGAAGCCAATCTCTCGGCACACATCCATTTAACGTCCATGTTGGGAAGTTGTTACTGAACAACACCCTTGCCAGACGACACACATTGCTGTCAGCGGGGAATCGAACCGGGGATCTCATGACTGGGAGACGCCGGCGTTAACCACTAGGCTATACACTCCGCCTAGTCGTGCCTACAACTTTGAAAATCCTGAAGAACTTGTAGATCCACATAATTTTCTGTCACATCGATCGCACATTACTCAAATTAAGTATAGGGAGTTCAAAATATATGATTAAATTTCTGATGGGATTCTTGAGACATATCATTCAGACAATTCTATTTTAATAATTGGGATGTCAATCACATTTCATTTTAAGCAAATCAGAAATTCGTAAAATGTTTGACTATTCACCTTTTTGGAAATGAAACCCAAATGACTAAGGAACAATAATTGAGTATCGGACAGTTACACTGAATTTTAGAAGTTAATTTCAAAGGTTTTTCAAAACTATCGTACATTAAACGGCTTGAAAGTAGACACAAATAGCACTTTATCCTTAGAGTGAGAGGGAAAACAATGATTGAATTATTAATTGTCACCATGTACCAGTTAAAACTATCTGATCAGCTGGAGAAACGGCCTACATCATTCTAAAAAATTCTCTCGCAGAGTTAAACAATCTACTGCACAAATTCTATATATATGTATATGTATATATATATATATCGTTAATATATGTTAATATATCGATAACAGTATCTATTGTTGGTAGGATATCTTGACTAGTATTGACATTCTACCCTATATCTACATCATTATATTAGCCAACAACAGTTTTTCCATTCAAATCAAGTTACTGAACTTTATTTCAACCAATAAACAACGTGATATGATTGCAGATACAGTAAGCATGGGCGGGATTACGGGGGGGCAAGAGGGGGCACTTGCCCCCCCACTTTTTCCCAAATCTTAGTTCACTTTTTGTCGTTTTTGCAGACAAATGTGCACAACCCTAAT
>JAIPMN010019816.1:2466-14546 GCA_020650975.1 Apostichopus californicus
TCCTTCCCCCTCTCCTTCCCTTCTCCTTCACCCTCCTCCCTCCCCTCCACCTCCTTCTCTCTCCTTCTCTCTTCTTCCCACTGTCCTTCTCCTTCCCCTTCTCCTTCCCCCACTCCTTCCCTCTCACAGATCACCAATCACCTCCCCACTCCTCCTTCCCCCTCTCCATTCCCCTCTTTTTTCCCCCTGTTTCTTCCTCTCTGGGCTTACTCCTTTTTCTTCATTTTCCTCCATTTTCCTCTCACCCCAGCTTCCCCCCACCCCAGCTTCTGTCTAGTATGCATACCTACCTAGCTCAAACATAGTATTAAAAACATGTGCAAATATGTACGTATTCAGCGTTTAGTACATTCTTTAACAGTTTTTACAACATATATGTTCCAGCTGTAGGCAATAATTGATAAATATTGGATCATTTCACAGATATCTTACCGCCCTTTGCTTTTCCCATATAAGTTTCTTAGTTAATTATTCGTGTCTGAAGACAAAGGGTTCACCAATGCACAAAGATAGTACCCAGTGGTTTGTCACCTCTTGCCTACAAATAGTATTCTTTTCCTCGATAATCAACTTGCCCCCCCCCCAAAAAAAAATTTAAAAAAATAAGAAAACAACCAGTAATCAGATATTCTGTTCAAATCTTTGTTTTTCTTTCTTATTTTTCTGATCATGGAATGTTTAAGCCAACACCTATATATAAATATTAAATATCCTGAAAATTTGAAAATTGTGCTGCGTCCAATCGCATCTGTTTCCCCATTTTGTTTTCTTTTGAAATCAACTTTAATATCCTCATTGGTCCGTTTAAACAATACTTAATGCGACCCATCAAGTGGGTGAGTGTTCGTACACGCCAGGTGCCGTTCTCCTATTGGCCGTCGTTTTTGGGCGGTAAAGCTCCCTCCGAGCTGTGTATATTTATCAAACGGTTTCGCTGAAATGAATATTTCTACCTTAGACTTCCGCGTTTCGAAGCGCATCAGTGAAAGTGAAAGGCAGAAGGTCGTATGTGAGAAGTATGCTAATTTTTTTTTTTTTCTTGGTGTCGATTAATTATTGTTTTAAAATCACAACCATAGTAACGAATTAGAAGCCAGGTTTACAAGGAAGGAAATACGCAGGATATTAACTTTAATTTCACGAGGAAATGTATCTCCCTCCACGAAAATAGAAAAAAGTCTTACAAGTAGAAGATTATGTGAATTGCGGCCAATGGTTTAAAATATGACATGAGTACTTCCCTGTTTCAATAATTTACGTGGGTGTTCCTTCTCTTTTGTATGATAATTGTGCGGGACATTCGTAGGTCGCCTCCGGGCGTGAGCTTTTCCACTTTTATCGGTCTGTGGGCCATGAGCTTTTAATCATCCAGGCTGTGTATCAGACACTCGTTTTACCTGGTTTTATCTTCGTTCGTTTCGATTCACTGATATCTACTGTATATATATTCATGGCTGGTAACATTTACAGGTAAGCAGCCTAAGTTATTGAGTCTTTCGTGTTAAGTTCAACCTTGTTTCTTTGGGGCCTTTTTTTTGTTCATTCCAATCCTAAATAGGACAGGTATTTTGTACAGGGACGACACATGCGTGATTCTATCCCATGTAGGTACTTGCAGTGTGTGCTTGATCTTGCTTGTAATTTAAGGAAAGTTTCATTGGAAGTATATTTCTGTGAAATATCTCGTGATCGACGATATTATTTTTTTCATTGCACCGGTGTTTATTCGCAGCCCTTTATTTAAGTTGAACCCCCTCTATTAGAGCTAAATTATGGTCCCAATTGTGACCATGTGTGGTAATATGTGAACCAAGTCGAAAGAGCATTGAGTAACATTTATTTATAATATTTACCATAGCAATTTTTGAGAGATGCATGGTAATTTATGGAATATTAAGCTTGAGCAAAAATTTCAACAGTGTAAAATCCCTCCCCTCCCTTCCCTCTCCCTCCCCTTCCCTCCTTCCCCTCTCCCAATGTTAACAAACTAACCATTTTCTATGGAAATTTATACAACCTTCCCTCCATGGACAGGCGTTTCTGTAAACTAGTACTCTCGCACAATGTTATTATATTCAAATACTTTTCTAATTTTTCAGGAGACAAGTTTCGCTTGGTCTTGTGCACGACCCTCCGTGAGGACGGTATCTCTGACGATGGACACTTCAGTCCGCTGGACGAGAGCGCCATGACCCGCGCCAACAGCTTCGAATACGTCATGTACGGGAAAGTCTACCGGATAGAGGGCGACGAGACCGCCACGGAAAATGCCTCCAAACTGTGAGTAGACGATAACAATTATATGGGCTTCCAAATATGGACACAAATGATTATTTATAGACTTTTATCAAAAGGTCTAATAATTTCATGCTTTTGTTGAATTTATACTGTTGTGTATTGTACTGTAACTCTGGAAACTACAATGGGGAGGATAAAAATGTGGGTGGCACTTGGTATATAATCAGTACAATAATTATGCATATTCATAGTGCACATTGTTTATTCATGAATGGGCGTATCTCTGTACAACCATTGTCTGAGTTTATTCTTTGCTTCATGTGTGAGTTTGTCCTTTGCTTTTTTTTCTTTCTTTGCTTTTTTGGGATACAATATGAGTTTATTCGTGGTTTAAACTTTTGTATCAGTTAAGTCAGTAACTTCTTCAGGATATGTAAGTCTGCACAGTTTATTATCTGTCACTTAAAATGCTGTGTCATATATAGAGTTAACAAAAGAAGAAAGAAAAAAAACAGAACAGCAGTTGACAGGAAGTAACATGCAGGCAAGGCAGGATATGGGTTTGTCTTCCTCTATGAATATTCATGACCTTTCCTTTACATGACCTTTGACACTGCTCTTTCTGTGATAACCACATGTTCTTCTGTCCCCCCCTCCTTCTCCCCTTGTTCCCTCCCCCCCCCCATCACCCCATCTTCTCACAGCTCTCTTCCACCCTTTTTTTCTCCACACCTTTCTGTCTTTGTCCTTCTCCAGTTTATTCCCTACCCCCTTCCCTGAATCCTCTCTTTGTCCCTCCACTGTTTATCTCCTACCTCTCCTCTTCCCCTGTTGGTTTCTTTCTTTCTTTCTTCTCTCCATCCCTTGTCTACTAATCCCCTTACATCTATCTCATTGTGTTCACCGTGCTCATTAACCTGTCTGTATTCTGTGCGTGTTTTTGTCCCGTCTGTTACTGTTACTTGTCATCTAGCCTCTGAAGAAGATCCTGCTAGGATCGAAAAGTAAGGCCAACTTACTTTTTACACATTTTCTTTATATACCCTTTGACACTGCTCTTTCTGTGATAACCATATGTTATGTGGTTTTGACTCCACTAGAGGCCTAATACCTACAGGTATAGATAATAGCCCCCCCCCCCACCCTCTGGTAGTCTTTCCATGAAAGCGGTGATGTTATATCTTAGGGTGAGGTTTACCAGGCAAATGCGGCTTCGTACTTGCCCTAAATCTAAAACCGTTCTTCGGCGGCTATATTTCCTCCAATTGCCACATAGACAAAGCAAAACCTGAATTTATGAGAGTTTTTTCTGGCTTTTGACTTAATTTCTATCTGACAGGAGGTTAACGGTTTAAACCATTTCCTTCCTGGTTACGTTTTCAACAACCTTTTCTTAGAACCTTTAAAAAAGAAAGAAAAAGAAATACAAACTGGCCAGAGGATCATAATGTTAAAGGGGCTTACAATCATATTAAAGTGAAGCAAAAACAGAAAAAAAAAAAATTATTCCGTGATGGTTAAACTACCAAATAATTCATTCAGTGAAGAAACTACCTTGTGAACACAATTTTTAATGCCATCGTGAAAATATGTATTGAACCAGGACATTTAAGATATTCCAATAAGTAAAATACGCACATGTGAAGGTCATCTATTTTAAACTATAAGTTTTGTAAAAAAAAAAATTTTTGTGGCCATTTTTTTCACATCTGGCAGTTTTTGTGTCAATATTTAGCTGTCTCAGTACAGATGTTAAATTTTGCAATACTTGTCCACAGTTTATCAGTCGTGAATGTGGTCTTAAACTTTTTGACACTGACCCTCCCTTCCACCCCCCCCCCCTCAATCTTCACCTAATCACTAAATTCATTCCCCTCATTCGCCATTAATTTAACTCCAACCCATCCCTTCCCCCACATACCCCCCCCCTCCCAAAATCAGTCACAGTATCAACTATATTGACATGTTACCCCTTATACACCTGGGTGAAGAGAGGCAATGGAGATAAAGTGCCTTGCCCAAGGACACAGTGTAATGATCTGGCCAAGACTCGAACCTGCAAACCTTAGATCACAGGTCTACTGCCTTAACCACTTGATTCAGTATTGACTATCCATTAATCTCATGCCAATTGGTATGGCTATGGTACAGTAAGACATCCCTCCCCCTCCTCCTCCCTTCCCCCACCCCAGCCTCCCTTCCCCTCCTCCATAATTTAAGACATTTTTGTTGACTGAATGTTATTAATAATAAAATGGTTCCAATTTTCCATCGGATTTTGAGCATTCATGAACCCAGACACGTAATTTTCAAATTCAATAATAAGAAACCAAATTTTTCAAAGTTTTGGATGTTCATGCCCTCATTATTGGAAATAATTAAAACTTGAAAAACCAGGCTGAATTGAACAGAATTATAAAGAGATTTTATTTATTTTATTCTTGAAAATTTAGCAACAGGAACAGAGAGAGTAATTTAACCAAAACGGGTAAAATCTACATGAACTGAAGCCATGGGTCAAGTAAAGATTTTATAAAATTTTATAATTTGATAAAAAATCTTTGTTCATCATCATAATACAAAGTAAAATTTGAACATATTTCCAAGCTAGTGATATGGATCATAAAGAAGTTTTTTTTTATTTTTTATGTCAAGACTGAAAAGTTAACTTGAGGAACTCAAAAATAAACCTATAATACAGCCGAAGACCTACAATGGGTCTTTCCTGGAAACCAGTTGGAAGAATTTTTTTTTTATCTTACCCACCACATTAACTAGGAAGCATCCTGTTGTCCAGTAATCTTTCCTTCAACAAAGTAGATTGAACTTTGCAGAAAGGTCACTCCAATTTTGGACACTTTCTTAATCAGCAAAATTTGAGTAATTATTTCTAAGAACAGATTTTAAGCTGTTACTTCCCTGTGATCTGCATTGGTTATTCCATACAGTGCTGTTAACATGTGCTGTTATTCAATAACAATTTAGATAAGTTTGTAGATAAAGCCAACTGGTAGTGGTTTTTAGCAATACTTTTTACTTTAAATACAGCTCACGAGTTTCAAAGCTTAATTAGCCGTAAGTACTAATTAGTCAATTTCAACTCAGTCTTCTCCTGACTGAAGCTATAAGATGTATGTATCAGGTAGTTCTACAGTTTGGTTTAAGTTTTGTGGTCTCATCATCCCCCATTACATTTTGCCTCTCAAATTGGTCATTGACTCAAAATTTTCACTCAAGGGCAATAATTTCTCTCAAGCTGTGACATGCTTGTGTTATGAGACAAAAAGTTATCCATCAGTTCAAATTCCAATGTAGAACCGTAGGATAATTTCGACACAGGGTATTCTGATATATATGTGGACGGTCCTCAGCCTGCCCCTCCCCTCTCATGCTCTCTACAAATGCTTATACTGGTCAGTCAAAGTTGGCTGGACTTAGCTACAGTACCCTGCCTTAGTTTGAGCTCACAGACCATTATAGGATCTTGTTCCTTATATCCTCCCTGAATAAAGTTTACCATACATGTACATACAGACCAACATTATCTGCCTAAAATCATCCTAAAATAAGTAGATTATTTTTGAGGATCACAAGGTTGGTTCATCCAAAGTGTATGAAGAATTATATCTGTTGTGACTAAATGCCCCAATTTTTGTATTTTTTGTTGACTATATCCTACAGCAAGGAAAGGAAGGCCTGGTGTGACTGCTGGGTGTGTGGGGAGGGGAGGCGGAAGGGGAAGGGATGGTAGAAGGGGGAGGTCAAGAGGTAGAACTTTCCATCTTTCAAGATTAGAAATGAATCCACTTTTTTTCTTTATAAAGTTGCTACCCTAAACTTCTTTCTGTATTTTTGGTCATGAGATAAAAGACCAAACTCTTTTTCCTTGTTATGTACCCCCTCCCCACAACCCTCCCCCTCCCCCCAATCCTCTGATATCACTTCCCTCCCTCATAACCTGTTTTTACCAGATACAAAGACCTTTAAAGCTGAGCGTACTCTAGGTTTGTTTTGTTTAATAGGAAAGTGATGTAAATGTTACACCCACATAATTTGCACATTGGTTTAAAGCAGCTTAAATCTTAACATTCTCCCCTCCCCCCTCCACCTTTAAGGAAAAAATCTTTCCCTATTTAAAAGAAAAAAAAGAAAAAAGTTTGCAGAATTTTGAACATGTCGTTGTCGTCGTCATAGTATCATTTTTTGAATGTCAGTACATTCTCATGTAGCTTCAACTGTTGTAAAGTGAATTTCATTTGTACAGTTCTACTAAGTTGCTTAACTTCCTGGTTGTAATACAGAATAATACCCTAGTACTTTGTATATACTGTGCAGTTGTGCAGTTATTGTCCTGCTAATAAACCATGGATGCAGTACAGTATATAGTAAATTCACTACAGTATGTGATCAATAATTGGATCAATAAGGCCACACAGTTTATCTAACCGATCAAAACCATTGATGGTTAGTGGGGGGGGGGGGTGGGTTGGGGAGAAGACAGTGGTTACCCCTTTTCTTTCTGCCCCCTTTTTCTGTTAAATTATCAACTGGACCGCTCCTCTCATCCTCCAGTGTTAGTTTATATATAGTTGATAGTTTGATACCAAATATTGTCTACCTCAGATGTATATCAGTCCAGATTTGAAAGTTCTACATTGCTTATAAAATGTGGTTTTTCTAGTTGGTTTCCTGTTCCATGTGTTTATCAACTGGACAGCATCTCTTCCTTTTTAAAATGTAAGTTTATTTGGGCTGCTGATACAACCACTTCTTCTAACTTATCATCTATTTCCAATCAAACACAGATTCTTCTTTGAATTTCCCCTGTGTGAATGGCTAGTTTATATAATGCATCCTTCTCTTATTGGTTAATTCTTTGTAGATAAAGAACCCACTATCTATCCCTGTCAGCTGTACTGCAAGCTGTTCTGGTTCCTATTTTAGCTATAAAGCGTATTAAAAACGACGACCAGGTCTCTCTCTCTATCTCTCTTTCCCTTATTAGTCCTTTTTTTTTTTTAGTCTTTTGTGACTTCCTCTTTGCACTCGGTAAAAACTGATTCCCTTTTTCCTCTTTTTACTATGTCTGAAATTTATGTAAATTAGTCAATCACGAGGCAGGAAGTGGGTGTCATAAAGGTCGAAGCACTTCCTGTCTGTGATTAGCAGGCTCACTCGCAATATTAGCGAGATAGCACAGCAGTTCCCACATTGACATTGTCCTGTACAGACGCATTTCCTTATAAAGCCCACCGTAGCGTAGCTGCAACCTATCAGAACCACGAGGAAGGAGCGAACACGATAGTCTTGTACAAAAAGGGAGGGTAACTCTCTGGGCGGCAAACGGGTCACATACTCGGAAGTCAGAAGGCAGCTGAATATTTCGTGGATTTCTCATGGCGCTTTCCTGTGTATACGGTTAGCGAGCTCATTGCTACATATATAGCAACGTGGCACAGGAGTTTCCACGCAGGCGTACAGCAGCGCCATCGAGCAAGCAGTTCCGAATGTGTTTGTCCGACCTACAGAAAAAGGGAGGTAACCTTTTTCTCTCAGTAGTAGTTACGATCGGACGTCAGAAAGCAACATGTATTCGCCTAGTCAGTCTGCTTACGGTGGGTAGCGTCTTGTTCTAACATAGGGAGTTTGCTATGCTGGTATTTTAGCAAGGAACAAAAAATTCAAATACTTTGTCAGTTTTATGCAACAGCAACAGAACCCACGTCCTTTAGCGCTTGAAAACGCGCAGAAGTCAAACATTTTCAGAATGGATTTTCAATTTTGTCGATCTGAAATGGACTCATGCTAGTTAGTACAAACGTCCGAACTTCCATATAATGCAGTGTTCAAGCCGATCACATGATCAGAGGGGAAGGTTAAAAGTTCACAGATGCGTCGGTGTTCGTAGGTAGCGTGGACGCCAGAGACACACCTAAAAAGTTTCCGCATGGAAGGAAGCGTTTGAAGCCAGCTCTGTCGAGCTCGTGTAAGAATCCTTCGTTGCGAAACCGAAAGACCAACTTTGGCTTTAACAAACTTCT
Organism: Apostichopus californicus; assembly: GCA_020650975.1. Classification (NCBI taxonomy): domain Eukaryota; kingdom Metazoa; phylum Echinodermata; class Holothuroidea; order Aspidochirotida; family Stichopodidae; genus Apostichopus; species Apostichopus californicus. The sequence goes on from JAIPMN010019816.1 coordinate 10,746, forward strand.
TTAATTTCATGTGAGATAGTCTCTTGGAATACCGCATATTTTCAGATCGGTAAAATTCTTTTCTTGGGGACATTCAAATTGTAGAGACACTCAGATTCATTTTAATTTGTGTCCTTGTCAGTTATACTCAAACCTTTCGAGGCAGGCTAGATGTAAACTGTTCAATTGTGCCTGATGGTACTTTTTCCACAGAACATTTTGATTTTTCTTCTTATTCTCTAAGACAAGTCTTTCTATCTCCGTACCTCTATTTCAAAGATTGTATCTAAATCGGTCACTGTTTTTTGGCATGTATCTCAAAATTCTATAGGGCTGTATTATTTTATATGCATTCAATTTTTTATTGGAACCTTTCAAACCTTTGAATCAACTTAATTTTTCCTCTAGCCTAGATTATTTGTTTGAAAGATGGTTGAGTTGCAATTTTCAGGTTAGTACCCAATTGTTTTAGATTCTGTCTAAAAGTAATATTTCAAATTTTTACATTAGACTGAGAAGTCGGTTATAATGCGCCTATTTTTGTAGTTGTGTGCGTGTGTGTTGCTATGTTGGTGTGTCTGTGTGACTATCTTCTCTGTAATTTTGGAAGCTATTCAGTCGTTACGGATCGCCGAAGTGTCTCTGCACCATCTGTTTGGCGAGAGTTGATTAGTAGACTCGTCACCCAAGTAGGTCGTAGTAACTAGTTAAGAAAACCACGGCACTAATTTAACAGACCAGCAGTGTTCGTTCATGGAAGAAGAAGTAGAATTTAGAAGCAGTTCATCGCATTCATTATATCTTTTCTCGAGATTTTTTTTCCTTCTTTTTCCAACGGTATATTTCTTTTGTTTAAATCTCGCGTAGGATGTGTCTAAAGCCATTTAACCGGGTGGGTTGTTTTATATTCCTGTTTTTTTGTGTTTCCGTCTGTGGTGAAAAGCGAAATGAATCTGATTGGCTAGCTATAGACAGAAAGGAGAAGTCTCATCTGATGATCACGATAGGGGTTTTTTGTTGTGCGTTTTTTTCGCTGGTAGGATATATGCAATGCAATATATATGTTAGAGCCTAGCTACTCTGTAGAGAAAATTGTGTGTGGATCAACGCATACATCATTAGCTATTTGAACTGACTAGTGGTCTCCTCATGGAGCTGCCTACCAGCTTTTTTCCTTCACTTTGGCTGTGAAAATTTTGCAGGTATAAAAAACCGCTTGAATAATTTGCCTTTCCTGTGGTTTCAGCTACTGTTTTTCTACAGTGCGGCCCTTTGTGTAAGTTCTGTTTAAGGGACTGCTTACCTAACACAGCTCATCTCCGATGTTATTTGATACTGCAGTGGCCTCTGTCGATCGTTGGCACTTTCCAAGTTTGCTCTCTTAGTCTCTCTTTGGAGTTAAGCAATTTTAGTTTTCCTTGTGCCTGGTAATGCTTCCAATTTCCATCATATTTTCCTTTGAAGGGAAAGGAATTGAGTTCAAGTTTTTTGGGCTTAAAATAGGTGCAAAATAGGTGTGCATTTGTTTTTAAATTTGTGTGGTTCTAGTGAATGTTGGATTCGAGTGGGTGAAGTGCTATCATTTCTTTGTCTGGGACTCTGGCGGCCATCTTTGTTACCGTGGCAAAGTTGATATGTTGGAATGTTACTGCAACTCTTTGTGCAATTCAAGTGCTTTTCTCATTTGCCAGTTAGTAGTAGAAGAAGGAGTCTTTTTTTATTTCTTCTGAAAGTATGGATCTTCTTGATGATTCGAACTTTTTCCTCTGTTTTTTTCTAACTGCTTCAACGAAATTTAGCCCTTGTTTTGTCTGCCTATGTTCTGTTCTCCTTCTTCAAAGTGAGATTTTTTAGATCAGATTTAATTTCCCCCTGCTGCCTTGCTGTATTTGGTAGATAAGTCTATTTCAATTTTGTTTCTCTCTGAAGATCAGAAGGAGAATTTAATTTGTTGACTTCCTGTTATACGAATACCTCAGTAATCTTCTTTGTTAGGTTTTTTTGTCTTTCTGAAAAGTCGCTCAGGAGTCGTGGGTTTTCCACACGCTCTCCGATGCATGAATCATCTAGAAATGCTGCCTTCGCAGTGGACCAGGAGGTACTATTCACGTTTCGGTTTTGCATAACTTCGTGAATACATCTGCTGGTCTATTGAGAAGGCTAGCCAACTCTCAACTCTGATTGGATCTTCCCGACGAATAATTTGGACGGAAAAGTAAGTATTTGTGCCATGCGTGCTCGCTCTTGTTGCGATTTCTCTCCGACTTCTGTTTATTGGTGTTTGGAAAGTTCTTGGAATTTGTTTTCTCTTTCTTAAGTGACAGTGGAACAAAGGAAAATCAAATAAATAATTAATGCTTGTCAATTGCTAATTTTTATATATGTACAGTATATGGTTGTTGGGAGATACTGATGTTTTATTACGGAGAACTAAATCTTGCTATTGAGAGCAAGCCACAAATAAAATCAGAAAAACCGTAAAATCTTTTCTCGTCTCGAATCTATCCTTATTCAGGGTCTACAACCTTCCATCATTGCTTTTGAAACTTTCCACAGCAAGTTAGAAGCCCCACCAAGCACCCCCCCCCCCCTGCACCCTCCACTCAATCCTCAAGTGGCACTTTGGCTGGACTTTATTATTTTCACAAAAAAAAGTTTTTTTCATTTTCCTTTTTGCACTTAAAAGGAATTTGTCAGTCCATAGTTGAATGCTACTATTCAGGAATCTATAGATATTAGGAAAAAATTAGTCCAGATGGATGTATGATCAACCAGAACAGGATCCCTGTACATTGTTCTTTGCTACCCCCACCCCTTCCCCTTACCTCAAACATTTCCCTCATCATGTGCTATAATAGTAATAGCTGCCCTAGATACAATAAAGCCTTAATGCAGCCATTATGACAATGAAATGCCTATCCCCTACTTCTGCCCCCCTACCCCCTTCCCCTATATCACAATCTAGTCCTAAAGTAACCCTTCATCCTTGAGAAAAAAAACATAAATGAAAACAAAAAGATTACTTGGCCTCCAACTTGTAGAGAACAGCATCGCTGGCCGGCCTGCCAATCTGTAGGTTCTCAGTGATACAAGGGTGTGCCACATTTGAAAAATAAAAAATTGAAGAGGGACACAGTGACATCCAACAAGGAATATACAATTTACCGTCCTTGTTGCATTATAGACAGTACTCGGAGGACACAATGAACAAATCTATATGAACGGTACGACCCAATCTGTACAACATATTAGTGAACTTTATCAGTACATCTTTAAGGACACTATGACACTATGTCATATGAAATGCGATAGGTTGGGTTCATTTGTGGGGGTGGGTGAGGGTTAATATCTTATGGCCTCACAGTTTCCATGGCTCAACCGAAAAAGGAAATTGCATCTGAAAAGTTGGTTCACGTAGAGATTTTGTAAGAAAAGGGTACAAGTTGGGAGAAGGGTGACATATTGCTCCTGATACCTCATGACTAATAAAAATTAAATATGCAAAGTTTCTGTTGAAGATTTGTAGAATTATCTCCATATTTTATGGACTTGCTCAATAAAATGATTAGGGGTTAAAAAAAGAAAAAGCCATGACATTGCAGTCAACTTGTGGGATGCAACTATTGTCTTTGCTGAAGTTTTTATAATACATTAGTTTGTTGTTACTGTATGAACCAAATGGATCTTTAAGTTTGGTTGGCACGGAGACCATACCCTGGTGTTAACCCCTCCCCCCACCCCCCTTCACTCCTCACCGTACCAATTTCCTACTTTTGGCGAGTCCCCCAAAACACTGCAAAATATGTCACTTTCATCTGTTCC
>JAIPMN010019817.1:406-22447 GCA_020650975.1 Apostichopus californicus
ATACAGCGATGGACATCTCAGGTCCAGCTAAAGATAACAAGGTATCACGTTCCATTACTGTACTGTCTGCATATTGTAGCGACACAAGCAATGGAAAGTTAAACTTTTTCAGATGGCCGCACACGGTTTGGGGCGAGTCTTCAATGCCTTTAAAGGGAAACTGCTCATGCCATCCAATACACTTGGAAAAAGTGCCACTTTTCCACAGTAATTACATATTAATTGTTCTGCTATATTTTTTCTGAAAACTTAACATCGACACTTTAGCCTTAGATCAAATCAATCCTTTCCAATTGAGGTATAGATAGCTTGTTCAAATTTGCATATTAGAATTGGGGCTGACATTGTTATTGCCATGAACTTTTCAGAGAGTCTTAAGTACAGGCTAATTGCAACTTTTTGAGAAAAAATATTTCCATATTTACTTCATTTTTTTTGCCCAAATAATGGAATCAGATGGCAAAAATGAAATATTGTCACCAAAAGATGAGAGATGCTTAATAAAAACAAAATATTTCTTTTGAGTTGTAAGACAAGGAAATTCCAAAAAATACTTTATTTCATTGTATAATAGTATACAACACCATGTGCAGAATTTATGAGGGGGGGGGGGAGGGGAGGGGTTTGCTAATTTACAATCCATATATACATTGAAATGTTGGCCTAATACATCAAGAAAATACAACGGCTTAATATAGAGTAGTCTTAAAATATTTTTTTTTTTTTGGTTTTGTAAAAGTTGGCCAGAAAATTGTTTATAATTCTTATCATACAGTGATGCAGGAAGAAAAATTCAGACAGCAACATCATTTCTGTGAAATATAAATGTTACTTAATATAAATGTTAAAAAATTAAGCAAAACAATGGGGTAAAATAAAATTCTGCAATATCATGACATAGTAAAGGACAATTTTAGTAGGTATCATTAAACTCACAGCGATTTGAATGATTTGATGCGATTTGATGAGGAAATAACCATGACATTTACGAAGTTAATGATGAATCTACAAACATAACTACCATGGCTGCTCTAATAACAGGCAACTGCATTGAAGTGCAAAGAAGTTGTAACAGCCAGTTTAACACCAATGTGTTTGTATGCTTGTATTAAAGAGATACCCAAGAACTATCACATGTAGGGAGAAGCGGTCATGTCTCCTTTTGCGACAAAGAAGGCATTTCCTTAACAAATCCTTAAAGAACGCAGATAAATCAACATCATCAGAGATGAGCGCAACGCTGTAATTCATCTGAAAACTCACATCTGTATCTGACCTTTTTTCTACAACAGGTGACCAAAGAGAATGAAACACCACAAAATGTTTTGAGTGACAGAGTAAAATATCCCAAAGCTGAGTGATGGGTGGGGGGGGGGGGTGGGGGTGGGACATTACTTACACGGTAACACAGATAAGAAAAAATGTTACGATATAGTCACAGAATTTTGTAATATCTCACATTGTACACTGACAGATGTTATTGTTACTGCTTTGATTTGCAATGATGATGAAGCTGTAACTTTGCTTAGTGTATAGGAGACAATGTTCAGAAGAGGTTTCAAAAGCTTACTCCAGGGCAGGCATGTTTCAGGTATGTAATTGGTTTGATTTTATGAAAGAGAAATCAACAAGTTTAATCCAGGGCAGGGCAGGTTTCACGTACGTACTTGGTTTGATTTTATGAAAGAGAAACTTGTTCGAAATAGAAATTCAATAAACCAACCATTGGTACAAACTACAAAAAAGCTCCTTTCAACTACATTGAAAAATTAGAATATGGCTCTGATATATTAAAATAAAACTCACAAATATAGGACTTAGCATAGGGGTAATTGTTCCTGAAGCTTTATAAATGTACACTGCCTGCAAACACACACACAACATACAGGCATACTGACAAACACATTCACCCATGATTTTGTGTAACATTCTATGTGTTCGGAGTAGTGTTAGTTTATATTAAACTGACCATGCAAAACACTGGTAGACACAACATCAGTTGCTAAAACATGGAATTTAGTTCCATCCAACATCACAAAGAAGTGCCGATAATATGAATACTTCAACACAGTTCACTACAGCAGTGTAGATGGAACATCATTGAAGCAGAGCCTGAAGACCTGCACCCCCACCCCACCCCCAGGCCCCACCCCCCCACCTAAAAAATGTTCTAAAACTTATGCTTTGTAAGTTTTCTGAAATTCTTGTAAAATGAAATTTGATTTTAACTGATTCCGCTTAGCACTTTGAGAGAGATATTAACACTGACCAGAGGTACTTTCCCCAGATAACGTCTTTAGGTGATAAGCATGTGGATTATTAACCGGGCTAAATTTGATAAATCCTGTTATTTTGACTGATTTGAAAAACTGATTTAATTGTATAATGGGAGGAGGCACACATCGATACAGATGCATTAGTCTACACAAAACTGTCTCCTTCTCTACATAGGTGATGGAGCTGCACAGAGATGCACGGGGACCTGTGCACGCCTTGGTTTGTATAAACTAATCAGTCGATTGTGATACAGAAGTGCTAGGATCTCTAGAACAGCTGGTAATATTTGCAGCATCTTCTACCTCTCTATAAAATACAACTGAAAGAAACTTCAGTTCATTATTATGTCATTAATTAATTATTAATGTCAATTATTGTGTCATTATTATATTGCAATAATATGACAGGAGACACTAAAACAAAAGGATCTTGAGAATACTTGGAAACAATCATCAACAGTTTATAGTTAAGATGTATCCCGTGTTGACTCGACAGACGTAGCCTAGTCTACAGTCAATCCTTCATAAGAATCTAGGATACAATCTTTATACTGTCGATGCTAATTTAGCAACATGTGATCATAATATCGGCCTGGTATGAAGGTGGATATTTTTTTACGAAGCTAAGCAGCAACATCATGCACATGTGGGTGAAGCCTTACGGAATATAACTCACACTTACTCATGTAGGGTGGCTATCTAATCTAAAATTTTGGTTATTTTTTTTAATTTTTCTTTTACAATTTGGAAGACCATTGATGGGGTGTAAGCTATGAGCTGGTGCTTATTTTTTAAATGCATGTAGGTGTTCACAAGATTCTAATTGCTTACCTTTGGATGAGATTATAAACTTTACACAGTTTACAGTAACAAACATTGTAAGTAGTGTCAAACAAGCAGGATGTGGGATATGTTGCAATGAAAACTGATTTTAAGCCAAATCCAGGTACATTTACCTTCATGCGCTTTGTCAGAGTGAATTCCTTTGTCAGAATGAATTTCCAAAGAAACCAAAATGTATTAATTAATGCTGCTAAATTGTTTGCAGAAAAAGAGGTTTACTGATGATATGAAGTAATTACTATTTCCCAAGTTTCTCCACAACAACCCATCTGAAAGACATGCTCTGTTATCTCAAAATCAAAGATTGTGGAGGTACATTATACCTAATACATGCGAAGAGTAGCACCGTTACCAACGCATGGCCACCAAACTAGTTAGACTAGCTTATTACCAATGACTCTAATCATGGATGTAAGTAACTTGAAGGGTTAACTTCGACTACAATTTTCCTGAACACATTTGAGACACAAATGATATTCTTGTTAATGTACTAATCTCAACACCTGCAGGCCTGGAACGAAGAAGAACACAAAGTTGTCAGTAGATTACCGTAATGCTCGTATAGTTTTCTGTAATGCCCCATAACCGTCTCTTGACCCCGAACCCGCCCCCCTCCCCCTCCCATCTTACCCACCACATAACCAAAGGGAGCTATCGCAATTGTAACATGAAGAAAGTGATGTTTTTGCAGAATCCAAGCCAGGAGGTTTAGTTGGAGACTTGCATAGATAACTTTTTGATAAAATAATTCCACCCTCTGACATGTCCTTTAATTTACGACTCCGGTGTAATAATCTCGCCATATTTTATCTTTCTCTTCACGACACTGTTTAAAGGAAGTCCAGCAGGGGAACTAAAGAAGGATACCCACAGAATATGAACACACTTTAGATGGAGGATAAAATGAGGTTGGGTGAAAGACTGGAGTTTAGACAACCAGCATCATCACTATGACAACCACTGTAAACAAACAGCTGTCTTTACAAATTTATGAATACCTTGTCATGTTTAATCACAGTGGAGAAAATTAAAGAAAGAAAAAAAAAAAAAGAGAAAAAAGCCTTAACCATCCTGTGAGTTTGAGAAAAAACTGACCATTGCAGGAAATATATCATATTTGGAAGTAATATCTTTACATTTATACCTTTGAGACGAGGTTCTAAGACGGTTAACAGTTTTACAAAACCCTTTCAAGAAATTGGTATATTAAAGATGATAGACTTTCTTTTTGAAAGTATGAATATATCATAAACATGACATCAATTTTACATTATTTTTATCAAATCTGTTTACAATTTAAAATGACTATGATGGAATTAGAGAGAGGAACAATGTTATCATCTGTGATAGAGTTTTTGAAAGAAAAAAAAAACCCTCCAACATTCTTAACTTTTTTATTTTGCATTACATATGAGGACTTCTTTTTGCCTACTTCAAAATTATGTCACGCAAATTTGAATATGTAAAATGGTTTCGGGACAGAATTACTGCTGGGAAATCTATACGATGGCAATTTGGTGGTAGTTCCTGGCATGCTAATGTTTTGGGCATTAAACGGAGGACAAGCTTTTCATTCAATCTACTACAAGGGTACTTGGACAAGTTAGACCACACTTAATAGAACTACTGCACGTCATTCCTATTGTAACGATGAGGTAACACAACATCTTTAAAGTATGCCTAATTTCAAACGTGCAGAGGGCAATACCGGGTGACACACCCGATGCAAATTCTGATATGCTGGTGCTTGATTGGACGACAGGTTTGAAGCAGGTCGACGAATGATGTGATGATGTGATGAGCACCACAAAAACTTACAGAGTGCATATAATTCACATACTTCACAGAGAATTTACAAAAATACATAATTTATTGGGACTCGATAACGACCCTCCTCTCCTCTCCTCTCAGCATTTAAAAAGATCAAATAACAGAGAGACAAAAGAGACTTGTCATTTAGCCTTTGAAGAAGATCCTGCTAGGATCGAAACGTCAGGCCAACTTACTTTTACAGACTAAAAAACCTTTAGATTAATCCATTCCTTATTCCTTTCAATTAATCAAGTTTTGTGTTAGACTACAGGCCGAGTTAAAAGATTTTGACTGTACCAACAATCAAAGCGTCTGGCACTGTGTCAGAAATAGGAATGCTGAGGGGGATGCAGCAAGGTTGCATAGGACATAATCTATTGTGCTTCACAGTTTAACACAATAGGCACTGCAGGTGTTCAGAGACAATCCCTATTGTTTGATGTTAATCTATTGTACTCCACAGTTTAACACAATAGGCACTGCGGGTGTTCAGTGACAATCCCTTTTTTTTGATATTAATCTATGGTGCTTCACAGTTTAACACAATAGGCACTGCAGGTGTTCAGAGACAATCCCTATTGTTTGATGTTAATCTATTGTGCTCCACAGTTTAACGCAATAGGCACTGAGGGTGTTCAGTGACAATCCCTATTGTTTGATATTAATCTATTGTGCTCCACAGTTTGACACAATAGGCACTGCAGGTGTTCAGTTGCAATCCCTATTGTTTGATATTAATCTATTGTACTCCACAGTTTAACACAATAGGCACTGCAGGTGTTCAGTGACAATACCTATTGTTTGATGTTAATCTATTGTGCTCCACAGTTTAACACAATAGGCACTGCGGGTGTTCAGTTGCAATCCCTATTGTTTGATATTAATAGATTGTGCTCCACAGTTTAACACAATAGGCACTGCAGGTGTTCAGTGACAATACCTATTGTTTGATATTAATCTATTGTGCTCCACAGTTTAACACAATAGGCATTGCAGGTGTTCAGTGACAATCCCTATTGTTTGATATTAATCTATTGTGCTCCACAGTTTAACACAATAGGTACTGCGGGTGTTCATTGACAATCCCTATTGTTTGATATTAATCTATTGTGCTCCACAGTTTACACAATAGGCACTGCAGGTGTTCAGTGACAATACCTATTGTTTGATGTTAATGCTTCCTACTGTAGATGAGTAACAGTTTGCAGCAGCTACAGCTTTACTTTACCGTGTAAATGCCCAACACTTCCCCACCCCCATCCCCACCCCCCTCCCCCCCTCCATCTAAAGTTCCCCTTCCACAAGAGAAAGACAAAAACTTGAATGCCACAATTGTTTACCTCTTTAGCATGTCATACATCAAACATCATTAAATCTCAGACAGTTTTATCTCAAGGAGATTTTTAGCGCATCTAGCAATTTTTATCGGTTGAGGTGGGTTTGAAAACTTTGAGAGAAACGTTTTCCGTGCATATCATCATTTTGCGTCTGCATTATTTAAAAAGCTTTGCATACTTGCGTTATTCTTAACGATCGTCTAAAGACTAAAATATAACAGCCATGAACTAGAATATATGAATTCCCACTTGATACAAAACATGGCTGCTTTATGTACATAATATTTAAAAAAACAAAAAACAATTGTCTGTACAATTTCTTTTCTTGCAATTTTCTTTGTACAGTTAATTTCATAATTCTCCCTTAAAATGTCGTGGTAATTCATCATTTCGTGGACGTGGGTTCCGCATTTACTTTTATCGTGGACCATCTTCCTCCTTTAGTATAAACCCTCTCCATCTTCCGGTCGTGATTCACAGCGCCGGAATCCAGCAGTTCACAAGGCCTTGTAATCTTGCTCTGGTGCCACGAATTACAAATATCATTTTTTTCACCAGAATCTCAAGGTTTATGGAATCTGTTGATAAAACCAAATATTCAAGTGTGACAGTAACTTCCACATCCGAACAAGCCATCTTTCAAATGCTCTATTTTCAATTGCACTATTTTCAATTTCAATTTCAAATTTAATTTTTATATGTTTGTACAAGATTAATACAAGAACTAACATTAAAATAGGAAGGTTAACATATGAAGGCTGTTATCTCAACATATTACAGCACATCTGTGAAGCGAACTTCAGCTTGTAAACTCATGATGCACTGTGACTAAATAAGTTACAGATACAAAATCAAAACAATACTTCATTCACCCCACACTAAGGCTTGAAAAGTTTCTACTTTGGCTTTGTAGGAATTTTGGCAGCAAAACCATTTTGTTAAATACATCCCTAACCAAGTGACCGGGTCAAGTGATGCTTACCGTGCATTTCTATGTTTACCATCGAGATATCTTTCCTGTTGGAAAGTATCATACTTGGTTCGAGTCTATGAACGAGATTTGAATTACTTCCCGTTTCCAACTTCCTCCCTCTATTATGCTCTTTGTTAGAATCGGCATTGTCTGAATTTATTATTACTGTACTGACATTAGTTAAGATTGTAATAAGGCTTTTGTTATGTATTATCATCACACAAAAGACCAACCTTGTATATTTTTTGCTGTCAGCATGGACAGCCATCTCGTTACTTTTGAATTCGTTCAATTCTTTCCTTATTGAAGCCTGTCAAAGAAAGGAACAGAGGGAGAGAGACAGAAAGAGAAAGAGACATTATAAAAGGAACATTTTTGCAATTTTGCAAAATCATTTCTGGTCCATTCTCATTTGTCAATAGAGGCTGTTTTGTTGTGTTAACCTTGCAATGTAAACATCTGCTGTGCCATGAATACATGAACACACAACACATTGCTACTACACGCAGATGGGGAGATGTTTCCTTTCGACATCTACCGAATTCTATTACATGTCACGACTTTATACACTGACAGTTTGCCTAGATCTACATAACAATCTCATTGTGCGTGTGGACATAATGAGTCATATAACCTACTTTGCATATACAATACTGTGTGTTGACTATGATATTATTTTTCGATCATCTGTTACAGGGCCTGACTTAGTTTGAATCCTAGCTGGATATATAAGCAAGTGATCAAGAGTATTACAACTATTATCAAGAGATTGTGCATAAAAAAAAAAAAAAATTGCTATGTCACACCAGAGAAATGATTCCTTGTTGAATCTTTCAAAGTGTGAGTTGTCAACCTCTGGACCAATCAGATCAAAGCAATAGGATCTATCTCTTCATATCACAAAGGTGCATTGAATAAGATAAAGGCAACAACATTTTGGTAGGCCCATATTAGGCGAAATATGTTCCTTTAAACATCATCTTGTGTTGCCCTGATGCACTAAAAAGCTATAAAGTCTTTGTTATTAAGATACCAAAATCCAGATGTGTTTTCTTCACAAATTTAAAAAAGTGCACTTAATACACTAAAAACAATAAATTTATTAACAAAACTTCCTCCAAACCTACAAGAGCATATGTTATGGTGAATGGACTTCAAATTTTTGAAGTTCATCTCCACATTGTCAATTGTCTTTTCTAGAATATGGAAAGGCAAAATCTGATTTCACTCGAGGGCAACGGTTCTTACTTTGTCCTGCGGCGTTAACTTCGTCCAGGGTTTATCCCCTCTCCGGTCATAGGTCAAAGCCTCGATTACTTCTACGTATTCGTTGAACATGATGATGTTCCTCTCTCTCAGTTCTTCGACGGTCGGTCGGAAGCTCAACTAGAAAGTGAGGAAGACAGAAAAAAACGATTGAAACTGATCCTTATCTCTCTACCAGGTACCTGGTAATAACAGGAAAACTAACAACGGAGAAATTAAAGCAGTGTTCCTGTGAGGGCCATTCAGGGATTTATCTTGCTATAAAGTGAAGCATTCTGAATTGAATCTAAAGACTTCTCCCCAGATAAATGTGTTTTTTTCCAATAATTTTTTTTTTAAATCAAGTAAATTTTGTTTGAAAATCATTTTCTCTCTGAACAAAGGTGAGTTTTAGTGCAAAAACAGGGCTGTTACAGTTTTGTAGGTCTTTATATCATAATTTCACATTGATGTCAGTCTGCCCACTACAAAAAGCCAGCTGAGTGCCTTGTCCAACAGCTCGCAGCTAAAACTCAAAACTCAACTCAACTCAAAACAGAGCGACTGTTTAGTACAGCAAAAGCTTTTTATACCGGAGCCTTGATTTACTATTCAATTGAATTTTTGAAGTGATTAATACTGACTGCTACTACCAGTCCAAATTGCCTGGTTTATAAGAGGACATTATTCCTATCCTGCTTGAACACTTAACTAACAGAGAGTGCCTTGTTAGAAGCCTAATCCAGTAGTCAAGTTACATTTGATCAGCCCCTAAATCTGTACCTTTCTAACGAGTGTTCTCTTCTTTTCCTCCATTATTGCTCTTCTCTTGGCCTCATTGTCTAAATCCTTATAGATGTTCCTTTGCTCTAATTCATCCTTCGTCGGTCTCTCACTTAGACGTCTGTCATCGAAAAATAAGTATGAAAAACAAACAGAATGATGGAGATTTGTATCATACAATCACTTGCAAAACCAAAGGGATGGCAGAGGGAATTTTTCACTTCCCAGCGCCCACCCCCCCCCCTCTCCCCGGACTCTACGAATAGTACCTGTGCTGAACACATTAAATGGAACTTAGTAGCACAAATTGTATCTGAGCATTTAAAGTGGTCTGAAGATAGTCTCCAAATTTGAAGTCTCGATCAGGGGCTGCGGCCATCAATTAACCAGAGTTCGTAAATTGAATGAATAAATTGTCATTAAGCATCAGTACAAAACAAAGACTGTCATTTCACACACTGGTATTAATTTTCATTATTTGGAAATTTTCCCAGTGTTCTTGGAGCATTTTGAGTAATTTCTGTGGCTTGGGGGTGAGTAGGGATACAGGTGAGAAGGGAGGAGGGAAAGGGGTGATGATAAGGAGGCCAAAGGTGGGATGGATGAGGGGGGGAGGGGAAGAGACATTCATCAGGAGCTCTCCTCTGTCTGTGAGGGCTCAGCGACACTCACCTGACTAGCTTAGCACCGACTTGTTCTCTTTTGACCTTTATCTGGTCGTGTGTACTGATAGGGATGATGTTTCTCTCTACGAGCGCCGTCCTGGATGGACGATTATTTAAATGAAAGGCAAGGCTGTCATTCCTCTTGACTTTAGCTGCTAGACTCGCTGTGGGTAAACAAAAGGGGGGAGAGAGAGAGAAAGATGTTCACATTTTAAATTTTAAACATTATTCCTATCGTATGTACTCAGACGTGTTACAGCTTCAATTTCCAAAATCAACTTGAATGGAATTTTTATATTTTGGGTCCAGTCAAACTGTTCTTAACTTTTTCACAAAGAAGTGTCGAAAAGTTCAACAAGGAAAAAATGAAAAGAAGAAAAAAAAGGAGTAAAAACCAAAACTGACGGTAAAACCATAATCGGGCTCAGTTTTCGTTCGAGTTTTAATTTTATAGTTTTAGTTTTCATTATAGTGTCATTTGATACTCTGGGGAGGTAAACGTTTCCACATTATTAATTTCCCTTTCATATTCCATGTTTATTTTTTATTATCTTAAATATGAAACTTTTGTAGACAGTAGCAACTGCATTCTGCTAACGTGAAGATTAGTGTGTTATAAATGTTGAAGAAAAAGTAACAGTTATGAAACAATAATGGTAAATTTGGCTGGGAAGGAAGTTATATTTACAGTAATATACGGATTCAAAATCCACATTACTTTTAAAATAGATTTCCAATAATTTTGATTTCCTCAGTAGGAAGGAATATGAATGACTGCATTTACTGCAAACATGGTTCACTTTGACTTTCATTGAGATATACAATACCAAAGTTTAGTCACTTTATCTAAGTTAGAACATGTTGATATAACTTACCTAACAATTGCCATCTAAAATTGGCACAGTTCCTCAGAAAAAAATTCAAATAAGTAGCAAGGATACTATTTTGGACAACCAAATTTTATGATGAAACAAGCCATATTCTCTAAACCACTAATGCTAAGTTCCAGAGCATCCAATCATTTTATTTTTTCCCCCTCCATCCTAGATAAAAACAAATCCCGCCAAATTACTCCCCCCCACACTCTCCCCCCCCCCTCATTTGTGTAGGATGAATCCTCTTTCCCGGCTCTTACATGGTTCTTCTTCATCATCTTCATCATCTTCCTCATCTCTGTAATGAATCACATTGTTATCGTAGTCACTGTCACTGTCCTCGTAATGTTCGTTCTCCGCACTGTTGTTGACCACTACTTCCCTATCAGAGGAGAATGAACAGACAGGGTAAAATATGCACTATTATATTATTAACAGCCAGACCACTACCTCCCTATCGGAGAATGAACAGACAGGGTAGAGTATTCACTATTAACAGCCTGACCACTACCTCCCTATCAGAGGAGAATGAACAGACAGGGTAAAGTATGCACTAATATTAACAGCTTGACCACTAAAATATTCAATATTATATCATTAACAGCCTGACCACTACCTCCCTATCAGAGGAGAATGAACAGACAGGGTAAAGTATTCACTATTATTAACAGCGTGACCACTACTTCCCTATCGGAGGAGAATGAACAGACAGGGTAGAGTATTCACTATTATATTATTAACAGCCTGACCACTACCTCCATATGGGAAGAGAATGAACAGACAGGGTAAAGTATACGCTATTATTAACAGCATGACCTCATTTAGTCTACCTTACACCCCTGTGATTGCAGTTTGCAGTATCAACAGGTGTTGCTGAACAGTACTAATTTACAAATCACAAATCTCTTCAGAATGTTTCTAATGGAACAGGTGAACTTCGACCATGCTTTCAACTATACACTTGCGCTTACCATCTCTCATTTCCATTCATGCAAACTTATTCGCAGTGGTTTCCGCAAACATTAAAACAAACCAACATGCATGATTTTTATCTTACTTCCATGGCACTTTTTGGCTTATAATGCCAAAAAGTCATATTAATCCTTCATGGAGTAAAAGAAACATAAAATCAATGTAAAAGATATTAACTGAAACGGTAGAACATCAATTAACAAACACTCTCCTTAGAGTTTCATGTTATTTCCAAGGCTATAAAACTACAAATACTGTTCGCACTTCCACCTATGGGGAACGTTGCTTTGCTAGATCAGCTCCACAGCTCTGGAACAGTCTCCCCTTACATATGAAAACAATCCAGCATGTGTCAACTTTCCAGAAAGAACTCAAGACGTTCTTATTCATGAATTTGTTTGATAACTGTTGTGTCCATTTTGGGAACTTTGCTCCTGCAGCGCTTCTGAGCAGTTTTTTTTAACTAGATAAAAGCGCTTTACAAATTCTTATATTATTACTATTATTATATACTCTCAATTATATTAACATATTCTCAGATGCTTGATTAATACCAGTAAAGACAAGATTCAACATTCCAAGGCTCTATTAAACTCAATTTTTCTTAAAATAATAGACGGATGAAATATGTCAGTGTACCACTAACTGAATTCCTGAAAATGTCATTCCTGCTAAAAACATTTTTTAATTGTACAATGAAAAGTGTCAGAATTACACTATAGATATTAATTTTTTTTATTGTTACACCTAAGACCAACAGCTACTCAATTGGCGGTGACATCTATAAAACCAATATCCTTGGCTAAAAGGAAAGGAAAGGCCTAATTACTTACAGTAGATGGCTGTTTGGATTCGAAGCATTTGTACCAAATGTGCTTGTTGTTTCCATAGGATGTTACGTGTACAGGTTGTTGTTTTGTGTTGGTTTGGGAAGAAACATTTACAGCCTGGCATATGCAAACTGGGCTTAAATTTAATTGCCAGGATATTAAAGCAGAACAATTTTGAGTCCATTCTAGCATGCTGCAGTTGTCAATATATCTGGTCTAGTTGTAAATGTTAGTAGAATTCTTTTTCTAAATGACTTTGAATACTTTCAAATTTAATTCCGATTGACTGGACTTTGACAAAAAAATAAATAATTACAAGATTTTCATGAAATTTTACTTTTAAAGTTACTGAAGCTTGTCTGTATCCACTTAAAATTCATAGCCACGGGAACCATCTTGCAAACCAGGAATACTATATGCTTGTCATCTAGCCAACAGGAAAAAAAAACATGTCACTCGGGAATAACATTAGCAAATCCTTGAAACTGAAGTCTAAAAGCAAACAATTACGAGATGCATGAATTGATAAATCACCTACCCTGAAAAGTTGAGTCTCTTTGGCCCACCAGATGAGTTCTTTGAGGGGGGTAACGGCGATTCGGAGGGTGTCCTAGGGGCGGGGGTAGGTCTGTAGGGCTGCCTTTCTGGAGACTTTGCTTTTGGAGGTAATGGCGGTTGCTCTTCGCTGTGGCCATTCCGGTGACTCTTGTCCTCCAAAGACGAATGTACTGTTGAATTTATCTGTGAGGGAGAAAACCGAAATTAAGGTCCGAATAAGGTGTCTTGTGTTGGTAACGAAAATTTAAACATGAATTTACATTGTTTAAGCAGAGGTACTGTAGATCGCTCTCTCGCGCAACTGGAACCTGTACAGAATTTTCGTACGTGTAAAACTGACGATCTCAATGAAAACAAACAAACATCTTCAAAATACATGAAAGTTTTCAAGGACACTTAAAATTCAAGAATCATTGTGGATGAGTTGATTGTACTCCCCTAGTGCCGAGTAAATTTCACGAGAATGTAGTTATTAGCGGATTGAAACGGATGAAAATCCCAGTCGAAAAACCGTGCTGTAGGACTTCATAATGGTAGATTTTTGGAAGGACGAATGCAGTGCATGACCTCATAGGTTTGTTGGGGGGGAGGTGGGGTGGGGTGGGGTGGGGAGGGGCAAAGTGCAGGAATGTTACCAATTTGAAGGCTTTAGAAGTTAGATCAGAGTGCTCCTTGGTAAGAGACAGGTAAGCAAGAGATGAAATAAAATATAAACATTTGATACTCTGCCATTTCAAATGATGCAAATATCTGTATTTAGACAGCATTGCTATAATA
The DNA here is from genome assembly GCA_020650975.1 of Apostichopus californicus. Taxonomy (NCBI): domain Eukaryota; kingdom Metazoa; phylum Echinodermata; class Holothuroidea; order Aspidochirotida; family Stichopodidae; genus Apostichopus; species Apostichopus californicus. Next base: position 14,353 of record JAIPMN010019817.1, read on the forward strand.
ACTTGTGGACAGTTGTTTTTACATCAGAAGTTCAGAACACATTATTTATGCGTGATGGCAGATGTTTAAATTAGCGGGATAGCCTTTCTGTCACCTCTCTTCCACAAATCTCAAAGTACTGTCGTTGATCAAACTAATAAAATTTTCATCAAATGAGAATGAATTATTAACCTAATTCTTACAATCTTGTTCAAACATTTATTTTTTGGGGGGGCTTGTTAGTTGAATATTATTCACATCCAGAAAAAAGTTACTCTACATGGCAGCAAAACCAGATATGTTATTATCGACCCTATGTGATAGAGATGTTAATGATGGACAACACACTCCATTAATATTTATTATTTGATTTATTCCATCAAGTTTTGTTCTATGTACACTTGTGAGATGTTTGTTTCTTCAGATACAAGACTGAACACCTGATCCAGTCCAACCGTGACACAGCACAAAGCCACTTTACGCTGGAATTTTATTGAACGAATCTATATAATATTTCATATCTTTCTTTCTTTCATTTCTTTCTTTAACAGATCTATACTTGGTGCTTGCAAATGTTGTTTAAATTATTTAAAATTATTAAATTAATACCTATTATTCTAAAGATTGTATTCAACAAAATACTATTTCTATTACTTATTTCATGAATATATTGATATAAAAACAAAGGAAGAAAAAGCTTTCACCTTGTAGGGGTACTATGGCACCAGATATAAATCACAGCCACCTTGACATGAGTATTAAATCAAGATGCAACCCAAATGATGCTGAGCTTTTTTTTATTCTTTGGCTTTTTGGGGAGAGTTTGTGTGTCAACACAACGGACAAAGAGCAAGAACCTCTCTCAGATATGATCAAGATTATGACACTGGGTGTGACTTCAACTTGTGCATGTGATTCTAAATGCTTGAGCTTCCCTGGATTGGTTATTTAACTGTATGGAACCTCTCTCAGATATGATCAAGATTATGACACTGGGTGTGACTTCAACTTGTGCATGTGATTCTAAATGCTTGAGCTTGCCTGGATTGGTTATTTAACTGTATGGAACCTCTCTCAGATATGATCAAGATTATGACACTGGGTGTGTCTTCAACTTGTGCATGTGATTCTAAATGCTTGAGCTTCCCTGGATTGGTTATTTAACTGTATTAAACCTCTCTCAGATATGATCAAGATTATGATACTGGGTGTGTCTTCAACTTGTGCATGTGATTCTAAATGCTTGAGCTTCCCTGGATTGGTTATTTAACTGTATTAAACCTCTCTCAGATATGATCAAGATTATGACACTGGGTGTGTCTTCAACTTATGTATGTGATTCTCCGGTAAAATACCTGAGCTTCCCTGGATTGGTTATTTAACTGTATTGAGTTGCCTTCTGATTGGTTGATTTGTACCTCTGTCGTAACCAACGGTCTGTACGCACTGTCGTCTCCATGGTCCCCATCTTTGGGAAGTTCCACTGAAAATAACAATTTAAAAGGAGGAGAAAGTTATGTCTATGCAACAACTCACAGAGTATCTCAATATGCTACAACAGATTTGAATTAAAGAAGCAAATGTTAAAGAAAGTGGGTGGGAGTGGGGGGGGTTAAGGAGGGTTTGAGGGATAAGGGTAAGGTACGGGGTAGGGGTGAGGTAGGGTATGGGGAGGGTGGAATTCTTATAAAGCATTATAATCTATTGGCAAATGACTGTAAAGGTGGAAGAAGTACTTAATGTTAAATATGGAAACTCCCCTGACAACTCCATCCATCCTGCTGTTCCCTCTTCCTATCCTTACCCCCCCCCCCACCCCTCACCCACCACATTTCACTCACACACAGACCTGCAGATAAGAACGAAGTACAGAGGAGAACAGCAAGGAGCACTACGCATAGGGTCCTGTAAACACAGCGCGGTCCAGAAGATGCTTCATAATGGGCTTGCCTAACATCTTGAGCAAAGCAATTAATATGCCTTCCCTTTCAATGAATTATCTAAGCCTCTCCTCGAAATAAGTGACAAGATTTTAGCTCCATAAATCCTGGCAATGGGTGTTGGTCCTGACACCTCCTTAATACCCATCTGTATTTACAATTTGGTGCACACATCTGGTACAGGTTCAGTTCAGTAATACATTTTCCAACAGTGTGAAAAACATCTCTGTAGTATAATTGGCTGCAGGTACCACACAACTCAATGCGCTCCTATACATACATAATGATAACAGAGTGAGAATATGAAATCAATCTGCGACCCTGTCTATATTTAGATCACGAGAACGTCATTGAACCCCTTGGTGTTAAGCTTGGTGTTAAGTTTGGTGTTAAGTTTGTAATGTCAATGAGGATTACACCCAGTGACTGGAACCAATGGATAGACTACGATATATGGGTGGGGGGGGGGGAGGATCATGCTCTGTGTTTAATAAATTTGTAATATTGAAGCAGCTCAGGGGTTGATTTTGAGATCAGAGGTGACCGGTAAGCTTCGTTGCTGTTTGTTAGGCGCTTAATTTGACACAGTAGTAGTAGGCGTTAGTAGCAGCGATGCGCATTACAATGCTTTTGGTTTTGTGCCTTTTCTTCAAGTATTCACAGAAACCTCATATCCCTGTTCGTTGATCACCTGCAGGGGGGGTCTGATACCGTGTAGGTTCAAGTCAGTAATGTGAACACAGTCTCTGTGAGTGATTAAGTGATGGGAGGAGGTTAAATAAACTTTCCTTCATGCTGAATTCCAGCTCTAATTCATTTATTCTGCAGATGTAGCAGTGGTTGTACCTACATCTTAATTCTCATTAGCGTACTTCATCAGTGACTGCCACCATCCATTCCTCATCATTCTGTGCTCTACAAAAACAGTGGGTGTTAAATCCCCAATCCTTATCATTCTGTAAAAAAAATCAGTGGTGGGTGTACATCCAAGCCCCATCAATCTGTTACTGCCAGATGTGTGAACTAAAACCCAAGCCTCGTCATTCTGTAAGTATCATTGGTGGTGACAAGACCTACCCCTCATAACTCGCCCCTAGTTACAGATGGCGATGCACAACCCAGCCTTCACCAACTAATAATCTCGGTGAAGCAGAGGTTGAGGAGGGTGCAAGAAACACCCAGCCTCAATGTCTATTTGAAAGTTTCAAGGGTGCATGTTAAGTTCAACCCATCCTCTGTCTGTAAGTAACAGTGTTGGGTGTGTAATTCCAACCCTCAACGTCTATTTGAAGGTTTCATAGGTGCATGTTACAATACATCCCATCCTCAGTCTGTAAGTAACAGCGGTGGGTGCTTACACCCAGCCCCAATGTCTATTTGAAAGTTTCAAAGGTGCATGAGGTGTGTAATCTCAACCCTCAACGTCTATTTGAAAGTTTCATAGGTGCATGATACAATACAACCCATCCTTGGTTTGTAAGTAACAGTGTTGGGTGTGTAATCCCAACCCTTCAACTTCTATTTGAAAGTTTCATAGGTCCCTGCTACAATACAACCCATCCTCAGTCTGTGAGTGACAGTGTTGGGTGCTAATATCTCAACCTCTATCAACATTTAATTACCAGTGACAGGGTGATTAACGTTTAAGTTACCTGCATCAGTTTTAATTAACCAAGGAGGTATAGCCCAACAGAACTTCTAAACCGGCCTGGAAATGTTCGTTAATGTGCTTAATATCTTTTAGGAAGCTGAGAATTATAACGGCATTCACACATTACCGAGTGTGTCAGAAACCATTTCTTATCACACTCGCTGAGCCTCCAGTCAGGGGGAGTTTATGGAAACATGTGACCTACATTAAGGGGATTCCATATGTAATATACCATCTAAAGTAAAATCCAATTGGGTTAGCACTCATAGATTTCAATATCAATAGGCAAAAATGATGCAAAAATGAAAAGTTCTTTCAATTCTTCTGTGATTTCATCCTTCGTGATATTGCTCTGGATTTGAAAAGCAATTGTCGTTTACATTCCTATATGTTCATGTTTACTCTGTCTATCCTACCTTCTAATTCCACATATTCAGTTATATTCAATTACACATATATTCAGCTATAACCAGCATCACTATCCCCTTTGCAGGGAAAAATTACATTTGTGGATTGGATTCTGATCATGTAGTTTTATAGCCAGATGCAACAACTTTTTACCGAGACCTTTAAACATACAGTTTATAAAACAGATGTTGTGTCATAACCAACCAAAACGTTATTAAACACATATATATGAATGTTGGTATGAAAGCAGGTCTTACCCCCATTTTCATCGTATACAAAGGTTCTTAACCACAGATTTTAACAGCATTTCATATATATTCAATACTGTTTTATTGAAGGTGCATATATGCACACCCTTGCATTTAGTGTTAACATAAAAAAAAAGTTACTCCACAGATTACGAATTTGTTACTGTAATCTTTTAATTGCATTTAATCAAAGTTGCTCACAGGTCATTGATCCTTCTATAAGTAGTGTGAAAGCAAACTATAAATCCACTCACTTTTCTTCCTACATGCACAAAGACATTATTTGACCAAACTAAACCTGCATTTAAAGAGATGTTGTTCTCTGGTCATATTGGAGTGCCGTAATTTATATATTTGCATCGAAAGTTGAAAGCACCTCTCCTGCAATTAATTTTAATGATAACAACGACGCTTTACATGAATCTATATTACTGTTATTTTATACGTCCAGTATTTAGCTAAGAGTTCATTCACCAGACTATGTCACTCTGTATTTAGTAAATATTGTTAATTGGTCATAGTGACGATGATGATGATGATGATGCATCTAGTGTCCAGTACACTAATCAACTGAATTTTAAATTGCACAAAGAATTTTACCCAGGCTGCAGAGCAAAAACTGCATTGAGATAATTGTTTTGTACAAGTCACATTGCTGTCCATTCACCCAGCACTTGCTATCCAGTGTAAAAGCCACCCTGCTGTCAAGGAATTTTAAAGCGCAACAAGGACATCTTCTCTGTACCAAACTAAAGCTGCATTAAATAAATATTGTTCTCTGGTCATATCCGAGAGTACTATTTGTATATTTAAGTAAGAGCTGCACCCCTACTTACACTGGATTTTCATTACGAAACAACTTTTCTTACCGAAAACTATGACTGTATGTAATTAAATGTTGTGCACCAAACATAAATAGTGTCTGAGGAAACTGTGTATTTATCTCATCACATTCAATACATCCCCAGAATCATGTCCACCACTGTTGCCATGGAAACAGACCAATCAAACTCACCACAGAGATACTCAAAAGCTCGTCTGACCACTGTCACTATATGATCCATACCTTGTCGACGTGAACAATGCCCGCATTTCACTCTGCCAAATACTATTTATTTCTATTTTGATTATTCAATATCAGTTTTCACGGACATTATGAAAATTTGATATCTTTCCTCGGCAGAGTCCATCTGATCCAAAGCAAAATCCCATTTGTCAAGTTCTTTTCAAACCCACAAACAAATAGTTAAAGATAAATTATCTGCCAACTGAAAAGCTAAGGACTGACATTCGAGGCTCTCGTCTCGTCATTGCATCGAGGGGTAAGTAATCCTCCGTGCCAAAAAACAAAAACTGTAAATAATACTGCATCAAATCTTCCTTCCTCTGTCTTCAGATGTTCTACCAAATATCAAACCGTCTCTCCCTTAACCAATGTTCTCTGCAACATGGGAGAGGATGTGACCGTCAAAAGTCAAAATGTCTAGACAGTATTTCTCTCAAAAAATAACCTTATCTCAAAAGTTTCTCTTCTCGGACAGATTGATAAGTTAAAAGAAAGATGTGAAAAAGTCGGAACTATTGTTTATGACGAAAGAGAAAGAGGAGACCTTTCTAGTTCCAATATTTGTTCTGGTTGTTCTCAGTGCACGACTGCAAGACTGATACAAGGAGGAACATATTTTGATTTCCCCGTTAATATGTTCCAATATTAGGCCATCCTGTCGGTTCTCGAGCACTGTATTCCAGTTTTAGTCCACTACAAACACCAGTTCAAACATTCATCAACGTGCAGCTTGCATATATATTCTAATTTTGGGAATATTGACTGAATATGGACCGAATTACAGTAGCTCCTTCCCAAGATGACTCGGAGCATGTTACACGCAGCAGGAAGAAACGTTTCACATTTCAAGTCAAATAAACCGAGAACCGCTATTTTGTAAGCCGTCAAAATTAGTCTGATTTAATATATGTTCCCGCTAAATAAATCCATGGAATGACATTGGTTCGCAATTTCCATGATCAGAACACGAACGAGAAAAGAGACCGTCATGAAACATGTTGTCCACACAGATGAGAGGTAAAATGAGGGGGGAGGGGGTTGGGGGGAGGTTTCAAATACGTTCCAAATTTACACTCCTCAAGATACTAATCCCTCCTCCTTATGAAAACAGACTGTTTAATCATGGTCTCTGTTTTTTAAACTAAAAACCTCTCCACCATACACAAAACTCGTCGTATATTGTCCGTACGGTCTGAAACTAAAAGTACGTCCCTTTTCAGGTATCGTTCGTTAAAAAAAGGAATCTATTAATTAGCTAAAATGACAACTGTGGGGCCTGGGAATGTCTGAAGCTTAATTCAGAGTTTCCCCTCTATTCCTTTTCATCCACTGTCCCTTCCCTTATTGTCAGAGCTGTCAGAATCTCTTTAATCCATCGGAAAGAGAGATGCTGGGAGCCTGTCCTTGTCGTACCTCTCTCTGGAAACATCCCATTTCCCATCTCATGACCATTGGAGGGGGGGTGGGGGTCATGACGACATCCTGAAGCAACTCTTAAATTTTTGCTGAATCCAATCAACAGTCAATATATATAACCCATAACATACAGCAATTCCAAACAATACAGTATACTGATGACTCTATTCTTTCTTTTCTTCTTCTTCTTCTTCGAACCAAAACAATACAACATAATGCTATGCAGGTACGTGGCAATAACAACAAAATATGAGTGACCTTCGTTTGACTTTTGACCCAATCTGACCTGTCACTGCGAAGGTGGATGTTACACAGGTTTTACGAGGTCGCTACTGATGCAGAAGAGCGATAGTGATAGAGTGAATAATTATGAGCTTCCCGGGCCATCGACTACAATCCAACTTGTCCTCAGGAATGAAGTTACTGTACAATGGCAATTGTAGGCAGCAAAGATGGTATTCTACACTCTCCCCTACTTTCCTGTGTTGCAAATAACACAGTATTTTCGGAATCACATGTTTCAAATGTACATATCTCTAAACAAGATGTAAGTAGTCCAGCAACTAGGTTTTCAAAACTTGTAGTGCTATACTCTCCAAGCCTTCCCGCTGCTCTCTGAGGAAGTACTTGACCAGGCAGGGTAAAAACTGGCTGGGAGCTAGGATGGGGCAACGTACTTTGGAGATCTCTGATCGAAATATTAAGGAGAACTGCGACTCGTGTCAAAAAATCGTTTCATCATTTTACTTTTACTAGCATTGGTCTCCATAACGACCAATTCTCAGTCCCATCTAAATTTCCTTCATGGTTTACACACTTTAAAGACTCATTTTGTCCTTCCTATTTTTCTTCTCTGTGAATAGTTTTGTGAGAGGTATTTTACCTACTTTAATACTGTGCGTGGCTTAAAATCTCAACTTTTAAACTTTGAAGACTACATTTGAAGGGCTGCATCAATAATATTAATCTGTAGCTGCCAATGGGAATCTTATACACCTTCAAATCCAACTACCAACCTGCCGTGCAACCCATACAGTTAATAAATTGAATTAATTCTGCTAAAAGAGTGACAAGGCAAGCAGGCGACGTTCAGAGGAGGGTGGGAAGGGGCATGGGGGGGTGGCTCTCCTAATATACCCATTCAACACTAATATCCAGTAACTTGAGAGAAATTACGATAAGTAGCGTGACTCTATCAGAAAGGAAGGAAAAAAAGACATCAATCAAATTGATATATTTGAAAAGTTTTCTTGCAATGAGATAGAGAGTGCCATATTATCATTATTTCCCAATGGTTTACAACAAACCAGTCTGCGCGATTTGTCTGTCCAAGAATCGTTTGGTGAATGGCAATAACACATACTGTAACTGGTTGGTTGATCTATAT
>JAIPMN010019820.1:381-13934 GCA_020650975.1 Apostichopus californicus
GAGAAAACGAACTTTTTATGAAGACGCTGAAACTTTTTTTAGAGAGGAGAGATTCCCACTTACTGTTACAACATCTCTATACATGTAATGTATTGAGATAAAAATCAATAACAACAAGAAACCAAGTAATAATTAATGATCAACATTACAAATTCAAGCTCAAATTTCTCTGCGACTTCATTCTTAGACTTGTTCAAGTCTCCAGTTCAATGTACGTAGCAACGTTTGAAACATGACATCGACTCAAAGCATCATCAAGCCTTCTTAAGCTGTTTGTGGGAATGGCTCATCTTATCACATATGTTAATGACGCTTTTTGTATTCACTTCTCTGAAGTAATCATCATTACCCTTTACCATAATATCAGTTCATCCAACGTTACTCATTTTTTCTTCGTAGTCCAGACATTTTCTTACTCCGTATTATAAGACGAATCGATTAACTACACTCTATGATTCACTCCATAATTCAGTCTCTCAATTAATTCAATTCTATCACAGTGATCACACTATCATTTCTTACGTACTTGTTAATATTATAGTTCTATGTGCCGGTTTGTGGCTGCACTCTACGGGAATTCCCCCAGGGGAAACGTCGATGTGGCGTACTTAAAGCGACTGTTTGAGTTGCGCACACATGGGTGTCTGGGTGCTGACAAGTTACCGATGACCAGAGGTTAATGAACATTGAAAAGTCATGTGCGAAGGCCTTAACCTTAATAATAATAATAATGATCAGCAGTTATTGTTATGGCTCTTAAGCAACCACAAATGTTGGAGCAGCCTGCAAAGAGCTTATGGATTACAACAATAATCGTCAGGTGGCTTCCAATTCAACATTTTAACTCAAATTTGAAATCTTTTCAATTTAGAAAGTCATTTCAGATGGGAAAACCGTATATTGCTCTTGGATGAAAAAACCCACCTTACCATGACCCGGCCGGGTATCGAACCCGTAACCTCTTGATTGCTAAGCCTCGTTACTTCAAATGCCACCACCTTTATCCACTCGGCCACAGCACCTTGATACAAGACTGTTCCCCTTTAACTTTAATTCTATTTTAGGTTATCAAGCCGACCAAAGGTTAAATTCATCAACTCACCACATATTGGATATGCTTGGGAGGTATGATGGCTTTCTGTTGTAGCAGCTGACTGAGTACTTGAGTGACTGGAGGTGGTGGTGCAAGAGACACCATGGGTGCTGGTTGCAGGGAGATCATGGGTGTCTCTCTGGGTGGTGTGGGAAGTACACTTTGCATCTGGTCCTTGAAGAAACCCGGAGTGATCCTCTCATGGTCGAAGGGAGGTTCGATCGTTGCCAGCTGAAAATTAATTGGATTAAAATTTTATTAAGAACAATCATCTAGACTGGAGACACACAACAGATTTACTGTTCAATTTAAACATTAACGATCATATATTTTTTTTACCTCATTAATGCAAATATCAATTATCTAACATGACTATCTCTGCATGATATATTATTGCTAGAAGAGTGACAATGAAATTGTATACACATGCTAAGATATTCATTCAAGAATTTTACTGATCTTACAATGAAACTATAAAACGATCAAAATATATACAATTGGGTTGACAGAAATGGATAAAGACTTTTTTTCCCTAGCAATTAGAATACAGTATGAACAGAAATCTGAATAAAAAGTCATTAACAAATATCTATGGAAAAGACAACAAAAGAATTGAAAAGATCACCAATGAATAGCAATGACTTGAACCATTGACCTTGAGTTAACCAGTCCTATAATCTATAGAGTGAATTATTCAGTCCCTAGTTAGTACTGATAATTAACATCTCTTCCCTATTATAGTAACATTCTGTGCTAAGTTTATCATTGTCTTCTAGATCTAAGCAGTTGAATGAAAGATAAGGCACCTGGCAACATATAAAGTCAAGTTTGTTCTTCAAAGTTGCAACAAGAGTAATGGAATTACTAAATGTACATTACATTACAAGATATTTCATTGATGGAGTAGGATAAAAATGCACTTAAAATCACTAAAAAAAAAGAAGGAAAACTATGAAATAAGAAACATTTGTGCCATGTACAAAAGAAAAGAAAGAAAAAACACAAAGATGGAAATAATGAAAAAATAAGTCAACTATGTAACAAATTTTCATGCAACGTTCACTGGGATTAGGGACACTAGGGATGATTAATAACGATATTCTACATTAAGCAGGAAACAAAGGATACATTAAGTCTTTTAATTTATGATTCCAAGGGCACAGTCTCAAAGTGAAAGTGTAGGGCAACCCCCCTCCGTCCCTCTCCAAAAAAAAAAGAAAAATAGATATTGCATTATTACAAAGGGGAACCTACTCCATGACGTACAATAGTGAGAGGAAAGAATTTGTAAGCCTCTTATATATCCATGACCATTCGAAGTCTGATAAGAGCCAGCCTATACAAATCTCAAAGGCCGAAATGAAACACAAGAAGAAGACTTTCTCTTCACTACTTTCTTAGACATTGCAACATTTCCTTGTTTATGTAGAATTTCACTTCATCAATTACTATGTGATGCCTTTTTACTAAGAAAATAATTTGTTGTTTACATTTTGTGAAAATAGTATTCAGATTTTTTTTTACTAATAAAATATTGAAATTAGTATGCTTCCATTTACCAACTTTCTATGCAATTTCAATGTCGTTTAGCTATGCAATACAAGATAAAATATTCCCTGCTACTTGGAATCATGAAACAGCTTTTGTTATCATCAACTACGGGATGGGGGTGGGGGGAATGAATGTCTTAAATTTGACATCATGGTTAAAGAGGGAAAGGTGCTCTACATTAAATCATGCAATATTAGAACTAGATGGATAAAAACATTCTCATTCAGAACTCACTGAGAACTGATTGTATTACTTTGCATAATTCACTCAATATCATAGTTCAATATTCGACATACAAATGCTAGGAAGTCTATCTTTTTACCCCCAAATTAGTAATTATAAGATGACTTTAGGCACAAAATAAATTTAAATATGTTGTCAGCGTTAGAAACACTGGTCGTAGTCTAGGTTGTACGATATCACTTTTCATTTTGAAAAAATGATCCATGGAACATATGAGGTTCCTCAATAAGAGTGGCTGGGCTACTAACAAACAGACTAAGTGGTCGTTATCCAGATGCAACACAAAATTCAATTGGAAAACATAAGACTTGTATGGCTTCAAATAAAATGTTTAGAATGTATGACATACTAACATTTACTTTGATTTGAAGTCATCCTTGAAACTAAACACTATTACAATAAAAGTATCTCAGGTCCTCAGTATTGTGAAAGCCCACACTTCCAAATTTAGGCTATTTACTGGCTAAATGACATTGGATTTGGCTGTTTGCCAGAACTGGCATTTTTCTGCTATTATGTAAACATACTGCTTTTGTAGTTATTTAAGGAAAATGCTAGTGGGATTTTTATTATAGCAACTAATTTTGTTGGATGCAATGACAGATAGATTAGTGTGAAGCAAGACGTAGGTGAGCGGTGCTTGCATTGTATCTACTCCCGTCACATAAATGCATCGGCAAGAAAAAACAAATATTTAGTTGTTGAAATAATTGTCGTAATTGAATTTTAATGTTTAACAATATTTAAAACAAATAAATACTATACCCATAGTACTTCTGACATACCAATACTTATCATACTTTGCATAGTTTTATTGGGGCAGACTTTGTTGTTGTTGCTCACTAGTTCCGTTAACGACCTTCTAATTGCATGCTTTTTGGTAAAGAGAAAATATCTGATAAACTGATGTATTAATTAAAATAAAAATAAAAATGTCAATAATGGAATTGATTTTGATATTGCATTCTTTGGGGGATAAAGGGAATGTGATTTCACTTTGTTAAAACTTGACACTTACCTATTAATGTTAAAAAGAATTAAAAACAATGAAGAAGAAAAACATATAAAGGAATAAAGTTGCAAACAAGTTCTACATGGGTTTACAATGTATAACAACACAATTGTCATTATTTGGTATTTGTGGACTACAATCTCACAGCAGGCAACAGAGAATATTTTTGTAAGTTTTAAAACAGAGGATTTTGGGGAGAAATTGTAGGGTTTTGTCATGCAGTTGGGTATTAAAAGGAAGATTGTTGACGACAACATAAGACATTTTGTCCTTTTTTTAAGGCATGCAAAAGGGAAACACAAAGGGAGGGAACACAAGGAAGGCCAGCAAGTTGTTTGATTGAAGGTTTTAATCTCACTCGTTTGACTTCCTTGGTGGTGGTTTTACTGTTGTTTTTGTTGCTGTTCGCTTTACTTGTGGACTTAACTGTCGGTTTACTGCTACTCTTAGTTGTAGTTTTAGTAGCAGCTTCTGCCTTTGACGGCTTTTGTGCTTCAGAACTTACAGAGAGGTCTTCGTCGTCGGATGACACCTCGCTACCGGGGGGAACGCTGGGGGCGATGTCACTCTGCTTCTGTGTTGCCATGGGACCGTAGATGGCCGTGTTGACTGGAAGGTACTTCAACTCCTCTGGGGTGTAGCTGAAAATGATTATGAAAGAATTTAGAGAAGACAGAATTATCAATTTGTGGATACTGATATAATTAACTTGATAATTAATGGATACCGAAGAAATAACAGCCATTTTGAATGCTGACCATGTTTAATAATGAATACATAGGGACTTAATGTTTGGAAGTCATTCTATAGGAACACACAGTGAGGTGATGCTGATATAGCATATCTTAGAAGAAGAAGACTATTCTTAAACACCCTTTATGTACCAACATGATGACCACACTATATGTACCAAGATGATGACCTTCCTAGATGTACCAACATGATGACCACACTATATGTCCCCACATGATGACCTCCCTATATGTACCCACATGATGACCACACTACAGTATATGTCCCAAGATGATGACCTTCCTATATGTACCCACATGATGACCACACTATATGTCCCCACATGATTACCATCCCCCTATATAGACAAATATGATGACCATACTATATGTCCCAAGATGATGACCTTCCTATATGTACCCACATGATGACCACACTATATGTCCCCACATGATTACCATCCCCCTATATAGACAAATATGATGACCATACTATATGCTCCAAGATGTTGACCTTCCTATATGTACCAACACCATGACTCTGCAAAAATGTACAATGTAATGGACACACATATGTCAGCTACATTAAATTCTTTAAAACTTTATAAAACTTAAAATTCTTTTTTTGAAGAAACAAAATGCCACTTTTGTTACCTTTTGTAGTAATTCTGAAATTGGCCAGGAATGACTGCTACTGGATACGGCCCTGGTTTGGATTGCTCTTTTGTTAATTTCTTCATCTTGGTGTTAGGGCAATGTACAAGCTGGAGAGAGATGTTGAAAAGGAAAATGATTTCCTGTTAATGTCAATTCAGAATTAAAACAAACATTTCTCATTTTCGTAAATGGTACTAATGAACAACAGTGTATTGGGTTTTTCCTTTTTTCTTCACAAAACCTGAAATATAAAAGTCAAATTTTACCAACACATATCATTTCATAATTCTCCATTACATACTGTACATGTTTGAACTTATTTTCTCACATGACAAAGTTTCATGCAGTGTGTTTCACAAGGAATGTCATTCATGGACGAATCTTGTACATATTAAGTAGATACCACAGACAGGGTTTGGAATAACCATCAGCATTGATTGTAGCTCGCAACAGTGCTTTACATTAGTCAAGTTCTCTTTTCTGTGCACCAAGTTCCCCTCAGAACACTTTTAAGGGTATAAGTACCAAGCTTCACAGACTGAGTACAGATTTTTAGACTCTGAGCACCGTTTCCTTTTTTGAGCACTATTACATAGGTACTATAGCACTGTTGAAGTTTGCTGTAATGGCTCTCATAAATATTTAAAAATTTGCTCACAATTTGTTACACATACATTCATAAATCTCCAGTCATTCAATACACCATTTCATCTAATTCCATACCTTGATTCTGAAGTAGTACAGGCATGCCACTTAGCCTTGTTGCACCGTTGAAGCTTGCTGTAATGGCTCTCATAAATTTTGAGAAATTTGCTCACAATTTGTTACTCATACATTCATAAATATCCAGTCATTCAATACACCATTTCATCTAATTCCATACCTTGATTCTGAAGTAGTACAGGCATGCCACTTAGCCTTGTTGCACCGTTGAAGCTTGCTGTAATGGCTCTCATAAATTTTGAGAAGTTTGCTCACAATTTCTTACTCATACATTCATAAATATCCAGTCAACACTACACCATTTCATCTCACTCCATCCATTCATTCTGCAGTAGTACAAGCAAGCCACTGAGCCTTGTCTCATTTGACTAACAATTCCGCTCCAATCACAACCACACTGCTATTCCTTTGATTTTACTAATATGTGGTCAGGACAAAGTCATTAGGACTTATCTGAACTTAGCTGTATAGAGCTGTCCATGGCTTCCTGGGTGTGAGGAGGTGTGTTCTAAGGTCTACTTTAACAAGAAATTTGAATTTATTTCCAATATTTTGTAATTTACATCAAGTTCCAAGAGTAGAAGCTGCATTCTTGTTTGTTTTCTCAATTATATTTATCATATTCATTTTATGTTACCTTTGTTTTAACCTGGCAGGAGGGGCCCCGTTACACAATCATAACATACACTTAGTAATTTGCAGAAAAATTTGGTTAGAGAAACTTAAAAAACTTGTTGCTCTTACTGAGGCAACTCCACACTGAATGGTCAGTTTCTCTGGGTCCTTTTCAGACTTTGACTTCACCCCTGATCCTAACAGAAAACCAACATATACACCCCCATATTATATACATTCTTTGAATATCAAGATATTAAAGTAATTGTTTTCCCCATAATGTAACCATTCTCTGAGTTTCGTCGACTGTTTCCCTTTAACCTACCATTGTTTGTAAGTCGAGATAGTACTGTCTCTCCTCTCGTTTCTCTCTCATGAGGGATGCATTGTATTCCGCAGCCTGCCTCACAGCTTTCTTGATGTAGTTTTTCATCTTAGCTGAATCAACTGCCGGCTGGAAAAGAGAGGATGGATTCTTGTGAACTGTGGATTTAAATTTCTAGGAAGGCCATTTTGCATTTTTCTCTTGATTTTAAATGTAGGAAGCTCTCGTAATGCATTGGTTACTGGAGCTATAGTACACCAACCTTATAACCAACTGTTGTATGAAAGTGTTAGACTTTAATATTGATACTTCAAACATTGAAACTACAAACATTGGTAATTCAATTACAACATTCAATGTTGTTGAATCATATCATGTGACAAAACATACATATATCATTTTCAAGTATTAATATTTAAATGTTTTGCCCCCTGAATATTCAGCTGATATTTTCACTGTAACAGCATATATCTTCAATCTATATGAATTGTTGCTATAGAGGTCATGTGACTTACAGTTCCATATTCCTTGTGTTGGTTTTTCACTGCTTCTCTTTGTCTTTGTTGAATAAGTCTAGCATAATCTGAATACTTATCAGGAAAATCCTTCTGCATGACGTCATAAACTTCATCAGCTTTCAGCGCCGTCAAGCCTGGAAAGAAAGAATTTAAACTTAGCGGGGCCAATGTTTTCTTTTGGAATCAGTTTTTGGGAATTTTATACGAAAAAAAGCATTAATCTAAGAGAATTTATCACATGGAAACCACCACACTTCATTTTGGCAGTAGGTAGAAATTACAGTTAGTATGACAAAATTGTACAAGAGAGATTCAAAAAACAGAAAAGCTCTGAAACAGAATTGTTGACAAATGTAAACTTAGGTTACTTTTCTAATAATTTTGGAGTTTTGTTTCCTTTCACCAATTTCTCTCCAGCATATGTTTATATTTATTATATTCAAATGGGGAAAACATTCTATAAACATTGCGCTTCTTTTTTTCTCCTATTCCATGCATTTGTATAGCTTAAATATTGTATACCAATTAACATGATGAATGTTTTTTTTTCTTTCTTTGTACCTGTCTCTCTAGATTGTATTGTATATCAAAATATTCATTTATACTTTGTTAAACATTTATGTACTGTACAAAATTGTTGGAAATAAATTTTTGTCATCGTCATAAAAAATGCTTCAAGAAGCTGCATACTTACAACTTTGTTTGATAAAGGAAGGACTTGAGTTATCGCCTTTACCATCGTTGTGTTAATGGTAAAGAGTAAATGTCTGGGATTAAAAGCACACACGTCTTTCTTCCCCTCTGAACTTAACTTAAGTGTTTCATTGTTTTATAATTCTACTTGGTCACCAGCTGAGATAACAGCCTTGCTGTTTTTCTAGTGTCCTTCATATGTTAACCTCTCTACTGTAATGCTAATTTAGTATTAATTTTGTACAAACATATGAGAAATAAATTAGAAATTGTAATCAAATAAACTAAAGAGGAATGCTTACCAAGTGTAACCTGTTCCTCTGTTACTACCCCCTTATCTTTCAGAAACCTCCTTTCCTCTACGGCAATAAGTCTCCTCTCCAAAGCTGAAAAAAAAACGATATCGGGATGAAACCGGAATTGTAAACATCCGAAGGATGGCAAAATATGAAATAATACATTGACGGTACAACGCATTGGCAATTTTACTGACTTATATAAAATACCTCCTCCTTCTTAGCCTGCTCATTCATGTTACCTACATATTAGACCACAAGTTGCTCACATGACCACTGAGACAAAAGTTGCATCTCAACATCAGGTGGTGGGGATTTACTTTCAAATTTCTGAATATCCACTGAAAGGTTTTTAATTCATTTTACAAAGTTAAGCACACACATGATTCAGATTTGTCAACGACAAATGACTGAAACTACTTCCGTGCACTTGTCACATTGCAACAACATATGAAATAAATTTTAAGATTTTTCAATGACATCGTTTATATAAGCAGTATTGATTGATTTCATTAAGACATCGTTTATATAAGCAGTATTGATTGATTTCATTAAGACACTTCTATCAGATCTCAATCTTGATCTCACTAAACTTTTACAAGTTATCAATGCCCGAAACAAACGATTGTTTGTTGGACAATTTTAATCAGGTTAATCATGCAAAACTTAAAATTGTATTGTGAGCAAGGTACTTTCAATGAGAACTTTACGATAGCTAAGTTTAACAAAAAAATTAACAGTCTTTATCGTAATAGGAAGTTTTACCTGGGTACTTTCGTTTAAAAGAGGTAACTCCTAGGTATTCACTGATCTGCTCTTGTACAAAGAAGAACTCTCCATGGTCTTGAGGCCACTGGTACTCAAAGAGTTTCTCTACAGTGAAGCTGGACTCACTGAAAGAAAGAACAGCATCAGATTACATATTCAAATCCCTGTACTGTACACTCCTTTCAAGTTTATATGTTATAAGGATAGGTTAGTACAAATGATAAAACTGTTAGTCCAAAATGTAATGCAAACTTTTTGGTAGTGGTGGAAGAATATATAGCTCGTGGATGGTTTCTTGAGTTTATGAGGAAAAGTAACATTTCCTGTACAGCTCTGCTGCAAGTACAAATTTTCTGTGACAAGCAATTCCATGGCAAATTCTGAGTCCTAATATTGCCTTTAAATATGACATAAAATTGACTTAAATGCACTTGCACAGAATGTTTTACAATCCTATATTAAACTTACTCAAAACATCTTATTGGAGATGTCCTCCTTCTCTCAGATTTGCCCTCTGCCTCTTCTTCTTTCTCATCCTCATCACCATCATCTTCACCCTTTCCATCTGTCTCTCCCTCTTTCTCATCTGCTAATTTTTCTTCATCTTCTCCTTCACCAGTTTGGTCTTTTTGGCCCTCTTGTCCATTGTCATTACTGCCATCCTCCTCATCTCCAGCAGCACTGATTGCTTCTTTCTGCTCTGATGTAGATTCAGGTTCTATCGGTTCCTCTTGCCCCTCAGTGTCTTCTTCTTGATTCATTTGTTTATCTTCTCCTTCTTTCTCTTCTGCATTCTTCTTTCCCTCGCATTCCTTCTCCGGACGTTCGGCATCTTCCTCTTTAGACTCTCCTCCCGTAGTGTCCATCTTTTCAGTTTCTTGTACTCTGTTTGCATCACGAGTGCCTGTATCTGTTACCACCATCTCAGTTGCGTCGTCGGCCGAGACATCACGGACAGCTTGAGAATCACTGGAAGGAGTAACCTGTGGTTCTGCTCCCTTCGTTGAATCCTCTTCACATTCTTCTTCATCAACTACTGACATAGCTTCATGTAATTGTTGAGATTCTACTGTAGGGTTTTCTGATTCTGATCTTTCTGTAATAGATGCTTCCTTATCTTTATCAGTGTCTTGAAGGAGTACCCTATCATCTGTTGGCTCTTGGAATTGTTCTCGAACTTCACGATCTACATCCTGAAGGGCTAGATGAGGCTCCTCCTGTTGTGTGCCTTGACTGTCATCGACAACTTGATCAGATTTGGAGGTAGCGGAAGTTCTCTCAGATGGCAAACTATCATCCTTTACATCTTTGGTAATACTGGTAGGGCTTATTCCATCAGTTTTATCTTCAATATTCTCCTTCAATGTTTTCTCAGTCTGAATGGAGGTTGCTACGTCCTTTCCGAAATCTACACCGACCTCTTGAAGACTTTCAACGCCAGACTTTTTCGTTCCTTCAAAGCTGCAGGTGCTTGACACGGCACCTTCCACCTGCCTTGTTTGCGAAGGTCCAGATATATCAGGAACAGATGAAAGACTAACCTGATTTATGCTGTCTGGCTCCTTCTCTGCCTTACTCTCAATATTATCATTGCCTTCCATTTCATTCACACCTGTACTTTTTTCTACCTTAGACATTTTCCCTGCTTCTACCGACACCTTACCCTTCATTGAGTTATCGACGGAAGTAACTATTCCAGGAATGGCTTTGGTTATATCATCCTTAAGGTTCTCATCAGTGTGTACACTTCCATATGAACATGTCTCCTGTTCCTTAGAGATATCATCTTCCCTTTGTGAGTCTTCTGCTGTCAACTCAGCCCCTTTTGACACATTTTGATCATCACTCCTTAACGTCTGACGAACATCTTTTTCCCCTTCTTCCTGAACCTCTCTCTGAGTTGCTTGGGGTTCGTCAATTTTAGGCAAGTTTTCTTGATTTGAAGTTGATATTTGTGAAGAATTGTCATCTATTTCTTTCTGTTGCAAAGATGATGATGATGTGGAATCAGCCTCCATGATATTCCTGGGATTAAGTGACACAGAGAAAGAAAAAATGTAAAAGGAAACTGGCAAAATAAGCAATCCAGAAATTTAAATATTTTGAGCTACACTATAAACAAAATTACTGGCAACCAAAGAGCAGCATGAAATATGGTAGAGCTCTGTAAGACTTTCAACTGGCAGTTGTACTCATTGTTAAATGAATTCCTCAAATTATATCTTTAACTACCACAATATATGTAGCTAACATGTACATCTGCATTTTGAATAATTTAAGAAAGTTTCATGAAACTCTGGGAAATTTCTAAATTCTTCCCCCCAAAATGGTACTGCATTATGGTACAGTTTATGTAAATTTCACATGTTTGACCAGTCTAAGGAATAAGAGTTCCCAATAAAAGCCTACATTATTATGCAACTTCTACAGAAACACATGAATGAAAGCTTTAGAAGTTAAAAAAAATTGGGGTCAGTTTTTTCATTCTGAACTTGCATTGCTACTGAAAACCATCCACTTTCCCAAAGTGTGCATCATAAATGGCCTAATTGCCACAAGCACAGTAGCCTAGGCCCACCCTGACTAAGGCTATGTATGGCTAAGGGGCCTGGCAGTAACAATTGAATCTGGGCTTGGAGCTAGCCTAACAGTAACACTAACAGTGATGGTCAGAATGAAAAAATCCTGATCGAGTTGTGCAGGGCACGGCTCCTGCAGGTTAGTTAGATATTATTTTTTAATCATAACAGACAATAGAATTTTGGTATTTTGATATTGGTGAGGAAGACAAGCGACACACACATTTTGGAAGCTTATTATTGTATACTGGTAACTCCTTAGTTTATTATTAATATTGGATGGTTGCTCCAGACCTGGCAAACCCACCCTGCTGGGATGTACCCTTACGCTATTAAAAAATGTTATTAAGTAATTAGATTTAATTCCCGGTGACTGGGCTGTTCCCACGAAGAGGACTACTCTTCTGGGGTTTGACAAGCCCTCTAGCCACCTGGTTCCTAAACAAGGGGCTCCCCTCCCTCTGCCAGGGCAGGGACCATTTTAAAGTATTTTTGGAGTAGGTTTTATGAATTAATTTATTTAAAGAAGAGGTCTTGGATTAGGGGATCAATGAGGAGGGTGTTTTTAAACATTTTTTATTTGATATAATTAGTTGATCAAAAAGTGGTATTGTGTTTGCTGCTTCTAGTAGCTTTCTGGTAACATTTTACCTGGAGATATTAGGGCAGATTCTGAGGGCTATATTATTAATAATGTTTAATTGTGAAATTTGAGACGTCTTAAGGAGGCATACTGCCGTAAGTTATAGGTTGAACTTTTGAGTTGAACAGTTGTAATAAAATATGTGAGGGTAGACAATTGAGATTGCTTAAGCTTTTAAGTGAGTTTAAAATCCTCCATGCTTTACCGGTAGTGACGTTAATATGCTTCTGGGTGATTCATAGGTAAACAGCTTCTTCGCTGGGGGTGATGTTGGTCGTGAAAAGATTAATGCTGTAGTCCTCGGTGGGGTCATTAGAATAAGGGTACTTAAAGTTAAAGATTACAAGCTTAGATTTATTCGGATTAAATTTCTCTCTCCATTTCTACACCAGGTGCTTAAGTCTGGTGTCAGAGAATCTTTGCAGCGCACTTTAGAGATATTCTTGTAAGTTGTATGCTACATAACAAGATTGACTGCATTGTGTGGAATTAATTTATTGTATGGGAGGTCGTTTACACTAACAGTAAGTACTGGACTTCCCTATACGATACAGCAGGCAACAGTCATAATTTTACCAATGCTCATTATACGATAATATTACTCATATTACACAAGCGTAGGTCTAAGGCCTAGCCTATTTCAGTTGCATGATAAACGTTAGCCTAACGCAACAGTCATAGGCCACACTACAGAGTAAAATGGGACAGAAAATTACCCAAAAGTAGACTATTGTGACTCTTCGTGGAGAAAAATTTCACCAAAAGTGATCAAACCAGTAAAAGTTAACTTTGGGTTCCTGAAGAGGTTGTCGTAGAAAATGCGATAGCATTATGCTGACAGATTTGTACTGAACGATTCTGTTCTTTGTTCTGATCTGTGAAAGCTGTGCACATCACATTTTGCGTAGCAGACGACAGTGTTCAGTGTTGTGTCCGGTAGGATATTTCTGATTGGCCCTATTTGTTTACCATTAAAAAATACAATTAGAAAGATCTTCAACTATGCAGAATTTAGTTATAATATTAAAGACACATGTTCAATTAAATAGTCTGCAATAGCTAATATGTTATTAATATGAGGATAAAACAAAATAATGGTTGTATAT